>JAVRRP010000332.1:0-20786 GCA_036872775.1 Oleoguttula sp. CCFEE 5521 | reverse complement strand
TCCTAGCATCCACCCGCCCCTCCTCATCATCCTCCTGCACCTTCCCCAAACTCCCCACACTACTCACGGCCCTCTTCCTCCCCCCGGCCTCCCCTTCTCCACCCTCCTCCTCGCCCTCAGCCTCAGTCCCAGGCACAGCAGCGCCGCCGAAACTCCCGGAGATACTACGGTTCAGTCCGTCCGGCCGGCGAGGAACGCCGCTCCACGCATCGCCCTTTGGACCCTGGGAAGAGGTAAGTGATGTAGGGCGCCGCGTGACAGGGTGCGCTTCGCGGCCGAGTCGTGAGAGCCCACCTGAGGCGTCGATGGCGCGGATGTCAGGGCGGACGGCTTCGAGAGTGGCGAGGGTGCGGCGCTCGGCTTCAATCTCGCGGAGGACGTAGTCGCGTATCGCTGCGCGCAAATCGGCGGAAGTGCGCAGGAACCACTTCCGCTTCTCGACCAGCAAGTTCTGCGTCACGCGGGAAGTTTTCTGCGCTAGGTACGTTTCATGACTACGCGCTTCGTCTAGCGCTGAGATGGCCTCGTCGACTTTGTCGCGACGGACGCTGCCGCTGCCTTTCAGTCGGTCTGCGGCGCCGAGTTTGGAGCGTGTGGCTTGTTGCGCTTGTAAGAGCTCGCGGAGTAGGATGTGTCGGTTTGTGAGGGTTTCTTTCACGACAAAGGCGTCGCTGCTGGCGTATGCCAATGGGTCGGAGAGAGTTGTGGCGGATGAGGTGCCTTGCGCGGAGTGTAAGTCGCCAGTTGTGGTCACGTGTTTGCCGAGTTTGCGGTAGGCGTGGGCTAGACCGGGGTGGGGTTCTTGGGTTGAGAGAGCGGAGATCTTGGCGCCGAGGTCACTCTCTGCGAGGCCGAGGGCTGCGATGTATCATTAGCATAAGCTCTTGCGCATTGAGCGGGAAGGAGAGCATACATCTCCGATGCTTCACGACTTTGTCGACTTTCTGCTGCGCATCCATGCTGTTCAGGTAGAAGCCCTTCACTATAGGTCGAGCTTCGAGCAGCTCAGGCGTGTCGTCTGGCGGAGGCGCGAATTGCTTTAGCATTTTCCTCCGTACTCCTGTTGCAGGTTGTCGCTTCCGCACTACAGGGCTATAACCGAAGTCACTTTCCACGAAGAACACCATCTCCTCGTCCCTCATAAGGACGTCATTGGTGCAGATCGTGTTCAGCCATCGCTGAAGTAGGTTCTTGGTGCGTAACTCGTCCTCGTCCGTACCCATACCCGCAGATGTCGAAGCAGGAGGCACAGCTGGGACCAGTGCCTCAGGATTCGAGGCCTGAAGATGCGAGAAGAGCTTGATGAACTCAGAGTGCGTGCGTCGGATGTCGCGGAATTGTGTCGTACGGAACTTGGGGAGATTGGTCTAAGCCTGTATATCAGCATACGGGCCAAGATCGACTCAATTAGAAGGAGCGTACATAGACATCGAACCGTAAGATGGGATCTTTCTTCCCTGGCCTCTCTAATGCTGTGATCTTCGCCTGCAGCTTGTACTGCGGTGCTGGCTGCCTCTGCTGCTGCGCCGAATGAGGTGCTGCTCCGTGATACCTCGCTGCGCTCTGAGGTCGCCTAGACTCCTCTGCCTGGCCCTGCTGCTGTTGCTGTGGCTGCTGCTGACCCCGCTGCTGCTGGCCTTGCTGATGACTCTGCCACTCCCTCTGCTGCTCCTGACTCCATCGTCTTTGCCCTTCCTGCACAGCTGGAGGCGGCAGATTTTCCCTGCTCACATTCGCATCTCCAAAGCTCTGCCTACTGGCTTCCGGACTACTGGCCCATGGTGAGCCTCCATGCCCAGCGGCGTAGTCCATTGTACTGGGAGGGCGTTGGGGAAAGTCGCCGTCACGATATGCACCCTCAAGGTATGCGCGCTCGGAAGTTCGGCGTTGAAAGCGGAGATTCTGGGGGATTGGGAGTTTGCTGTTGGTGGCGGAGGAGGATTCGAAGCTCGGTTTGGGGCTGGCGGTGGTGTCTTCGCTCATCGCTGGGCGGGTCGCATTGCGGTGTAGGCGATCCAGAGCGTAGCAAAAGGAGCTCGGCAACGCTTGGGTGGGAGAAAGATCGATATGGTAGAGGTCAGGGGGGAGTGGTGGAGGCAGACGCGAATGAGAGTGGGATGGGATTGGCTGGGTTGGACTTCACTTCAAGATGCCTTACAACCGACAGCCAAACTATTTTACCACGTGTCCACCACGGTAACTCGCACATGAGCAGTCAAGTGTTGGGTGATGATACTGAGATGGCTGTGTAGACAGCGTCGTCCACTCATTGACGGTCATGTCCACTACTGCCGCCAAATCGCTCGACATGTGTCGACGAAGGCGTCCGATGAGGCGACAATCGCCCTCGACCGGACACGAAATATCGGCATCATAGCACACATCGATGCGGTACGTATCTTGATGCCATTCGCAACGGCACGGAGGGCTCATGCGTGTAATAGGGCAAGACAACAACAACGGAGCGGATGCTCTACTACAGTGGCTTCTCACGCCGGATAGGAGGTAAGGCACTTCTCGCATCGTTGACTCGTCTATCATGTCGCGATCGATTTCTAGTTCCTTAGCAAGTTAAGCAGTCCAAGGTGCCATTCCCCTTCTTGCTGATTCACGCTCGATATCATATGTGACCTAAGACTCTAACGACCGGCGTAGATGTCGATGATGGCAGCACAATCACCGACTTCCTTCCCGCTGAACGCGCTCGAGGCATCACAATCCAGTCGGCTGCGATCACGTTCTCTTGGCCACCCTCGACCGGCAAGCATCCGCCACCTGCAGCCGACACTCCAAGATCCGCAAACCCACATACCATCAACCTGATCGATACACCCGGCCACGCAGACTTCACCTTCGAAGTCTTGCGATCCCTTCGAGTCCTCGATGGTGCTGTCTGTATTCTCGATGGAGTGGCCGGTGTCGAAGCTCAGACCGAGAAAGTCTGGACGCAAGCCGGATGGTATAGGATTCCGCGTATCGTCTTCGTCAACAAGCTTGATCGCGACGGGGCGACTTTTGCGCGCACCGTGCAGGAGATCGGCAGTAAGCTGAATGTGTGGCCCACTGTCTGCGGTCTGCCGTGGTGGAGTGCCGAGGGCAAGCTGATTGGCGTTGGTGATGTCGTTGGCTTACGAGGGCTGCGATATGCTGAGGGTGGTGACGGGAAAGACTTGCAGACTTCCAACCTCAGCGCGCTGGACGATCTCGATGCGAAATTTGGTGCAGAGCTGCGCAAAGCACGAATCGCACTCGTGGAACTTCTCTCTGAGCATGACGACGAGATGGTCGAGCACTACCTCGAGGCGAACGAAGATCACCTCACAATCTCACCCGAAGCCATCATCGCGAGCCTTCGCCGCTGCACACTTCAGCCATCTCAACAAGTCGTCCCTGTGTTCGCTGGCGCAAGCTTCCGCAACATTGGCGTACAGCCTCTGCTAGACGCTGTGGTGGATCTGCTCCCCTCCCCTTCTGAGCGACCTGATCCGGACGTCAATTCAGGTCTAGCAAGTTCTGGCCTCACTCTCACACAGTACCTGAACAGATCTATGTCAGTGGCTAAGACGACCAAACCCTCCCTTGCACTTCAGCAGATGCCTACAGCGACCGCCTTGGCTTTCAAGGTCACCTCACACCCGAGACACGGGGTCCTAGTCTACATCCGCGTCTACTCCGGTACTTTCACCCGCAACATGCACCTGTGGAATACCACGCTATCGGTTCCAGAACGCGCCCAGAAGCTGCTGCGGATGTACGCTGATGATGCAGTCGATGTAGACGAAATCTCCTCGGGCAGCATCGGCGTCATCCCCGGCTTGAAAGTTACGCGCACGGGTGATACACTCATGTCTATGCCGCCTTCCGCAAACCCAAAGAACGGTCCGCCGGAGCAGCTGCGCGACTTGCAGCTCCAACCCATCCATGTCCCGCCACCAGTCTTCTTCGTCAGTGTCGAGCCGAACAGTCTAGCTGAGGAGCGCCATGTCCGAGCCTCCCTTGAGCTTCTACTGCGAGAGGATCCGTCATTGCATGTCACGCTCGACGAAGAGTCTGGTCAGACTCATCTGTCTGGTATGGGCGAGCTACACCTCGAGATCGCCAGAGACAGACTCGTCCAGGACCTGAAAGCCAAAGCCCGCATCGGGGACATCGAGATCGGATATCGAGAGACCATCACGGCCGAGAGTGAGGAGATCGAGGAGTTCTACGACCGCGATGTAGCAGGCAAATCCTCGCGCGCTGGCTGTGTGGTCTCCGTTTGCCAATTTGGTATACCCTCCGCCCACGCAAGAGACCTCACGGACTCGGATCAGGAGCTCCATAACCTAGACCTGCCGGATGACAATCTGCTCTATGTGATTATACCACCACCCACCGCTCTTCCCACCAATCTCCCGACCCAAACACTCAAATCCTACCTACGCACTGGCGTCCTCGCCGCCCTGGCCCGCGGACCAACGCATGGCTTTCCCATGCACTCCACCAAAATCACTTTGACGCTGGACGCCGCCACTCACATCTTCCCAAATACCTCGCTTTCAGCCATAAGCAGCGTGGCGCGACTAGCCGTCGCGAAAGCGCTCCGCGAGAGTGCGAGGATGCAAGACACAGTGCTCATGGAGCCAGTGATGTCCGTACGCATCTCCGTCCCCGAAGAGAACCTCGGCGCCGTAGTCCACGATCTTTCCGCGCAGCGCGGCGGTAGCGTGGCGAGTCTCGATGCTGATCGCGAGACATCTTATTCCGCTGACGCCTCAGCCCAGACCGTTGACGTTACGAGAGTTTATACCCCACCAGATCCATTTGGATCTTCTCTCGCTTCTGGTGCTGGAGATGCACTGTTGGAAGCGGAGGGCAGAGCGATCAGAGTCATTGAGGCGACTGTGCCTTTGAGGGAGATGATTGGGTATCTCAAGCATTTGAGGAGTTTGAGTGGAGGCAGGGGAACTTTCACTATGGATGTTGATCGGTTTGAGAAGATGGGTGGGGTGAGGATGAAGGCTGTGCTTGAGGCGATGGGGAGGGGAATGTAACGGCATTGGGACGAAGGTCGGTGGCTTTCGAAGAGTATCTAATGTATGAGTAGAACCTGACGCGTGAGCGTATGAGTGAACGTTCAGGAGCCCCTTACTTTCCCCGCATCTCAATCGTTCGCTCCATCCTGAGGGACCAGTACCATGCTGCTATGCAGACCGTCCAAGTAACAACTTTGTGAATGATTCGCCTAGCACGTGAGCCACCTGAAACCCGATGCTCCGAGAAGCCGCGCAAACGCGGAACATCATGGATCCGCAGAACAACATGCACCCAGTCTAAGCGTGAATCTGCGAGGAGCCTTGCCCTTCTCGTTGCTGACCACGGGAGCCTTTGAAAGCTCAGGAAGTGATATATCGATGGACACCTGCGAAGCCGGTCGACGAAATCCGCCTACCTTGAAATGGCGATGAGCATATCGTGTACCATCGTCAGCATGTGGCAATGGGGGCAGCCCTGCAATTTCGCGAGGCGGTCGCGAGTTTGTAGAAACGAGTTTCTTGCTGCAATAGCAGTCGTCATCCGATCCAGAGAGCTGATCGAGCTTGCGTTTCTTGCTGGACTCCTCCTCAGCAGCCACGTGTGTCCATGGCTCGGCCTCCGCCGCTAGCTCCTTCCCGTTTTCAATACGCTGCGGTCGAGGTGATGTACTCGTGATCGCCAAAAACCTTGCTCCAGGGATGGACAACTTGACGATTCTACTCTTTCTCTTGACTTGAGTGTCGACTACGCGGCGTTTAAACAGCTTGGTCAACGATTCGTACTGGTTCGGGGTTGTGCGCTCGTTGCGTGAGGAAATCCTTCTTCCCTCTTGCTCATTCGCGTTCGAAAACCTTCCTGCCTTTGGAAGGATTGCACCTTGCATCGCACTGGCGTCTCTAGCCGTGGCATCGTGCGCTATGTCGAACCCCGAGGTCTTGTTCTCCCTCCACTGAGACCTGTTGGCTGTCAGCGCCCGTTAGACGATCCTAGATTGCTAGCACATACTTGCAAGCCTCCCCGCTCAATGGTGACTGCAGACTGGCTCCGAGGACATCCCAGTCTATATCAGCGTTCGAAGCATCTCGAAGTCGAAGGATAATAGTGTCGAAGAAGGAATTGCTTGCTTGCTTCCATGCGCCTGACCTCTTTCTCGAACATGTGAATGGCGGCTTGCTCCAGGAAGTTATGGCGCATGGTATTATCCCAGATCACTGACTCAGGGGCGGCGCGCATAGCCATGGTCGATGGATGGACGGAAAGGGGGCTTGCGGTATTGAGCTGCAAAGCTCAATGTCAATGAGATCAGTGCGTTGTGCGTGAGCTGGAGCAGAATTGCATCGATCAGAGCGAATGAGTAGCGGCAACAGCGGATGATCTTCCGGACTGTCGTAATTTTAGGAAATTTTGCACTCGATCGCGCACTGGAGATGACGATATAGAAGGCGACGCCCGATGATCCTTACATACCTGTAGAGCTCACCTCCGATCCAAATCAATATTATCCGCGCTCCCAGCCCAACATATCTATATTCAATTTCTCCACCTCAGTACGCCTTGCTCTCTTCGGCGAGGAAGGCACTCATAGCGTGGAAGGATCTGGAGAGCAAATGCCAATGACTGCGTCCAAGACGAAAAAGGCGTGCGAAACTCTCTCTTAGAGTTCTCCTCCGTTGCGCTGCACCTGAGATGACACCGGGTCATACTCGCCAGTGCAGATGATCCTATATCGTGGATACTGGGCGGTGCTTGCTAATAGTAGAAGTTGCTGGGCATGATGACCCTCTCGTTGGTTTTCATTAATATGTTGCCGCCACTGAACGGATTCCATACGCGAAAGAAATATTGTGGGGTTCGTTGGGAGATGAGTTCGAGCTGTACGCGCACGTGGGCCTGATAATGCGAGCAGAACCGCCAGGGTGGATCGAGCTGCGGTGCAGGAGGGATTTCCAGCATCCTCTCATTTACAATGTCCGATGGTGGAGCAGTAGTCGACATCTCGGCGCCCATGAGGAGGTCGGAATGCATGTGAGGACGATCCCGATAGCGCTGTGCTCGATTGTGCAATGCGCCTCGGATTGCTGAAGGACGGTAACTTCATCGTATTTGAAGCCAGTTGAGAATGCCACGCGCCCTGACCATGTCTTAAGAATCATGTATCAGTCGGACGGTCAAGTCAAGACCTCGAAACACGAGACATCGATCCAGAACGAAACAGCTTGTACTTCATGATCCACAGCAAGAACTTTAGCAGTGTCTCGCTCGACCGACTCGACATGGGACCGTGATCACTCTTGCGAAGTGCTCGTACAGGACGGCTCCGCAAACACTGACATTTCGTCGACCAGATTCGCAGCAGCATCAGGCCTTTGTATGTTTCATCATGAAAGACCGCGTCGGACAAAGCTCTTCTCCGCAATGCATGGGTGCCGCACGCCTATCGACGGCGACCATAGGGATAGTGATGTCGCTTTACTGTTTCGGGCCTGTCATACATATCGAATATCGTGATCGACGTTTCCTCCACTCGAACTTACTTGATGGAGATCGTGCCAGGATATGTATGGCTTTGGCTTCCAGACCAGTAAAACCCGTCTTACGGCATTTAGTGTCAGACCGAGTCCTTGAGACATCTCCCAGAACAATGCGTTGTCTCCAAGATGGTCTCGTCTAGGCGAGGAAGGCGTGACACGCATCACAGGCATTGGTTTTGACGCTGATCAAGTTGGCACCTCGTGTCCGGTATAGAAGAGACATCATCCGGGCATTACGTCTTGAGAGTTGGGCAAAGATCCAATATCGCATAGCACTCATGTTCATTGTTTCGCTTCGAAGGTATAGAGCAGCCGTGCACCAATTCAATGGGGCGCAGAGGAGGAGCACATGCCCGAACCGATACCATGGATAGTGGCAGGTCCATCACCAGCGACGAGAATACGAGAGCCAGCCTCAAGAAAATCGCAGCAGAGAAGCCTCGCTATCTTTTCAGGGCCTGGGATCGATGCTCAGGGGGCGACGCGAGGCTCAACACAACTTCTGCAATTACCCCGTCAGCACTCCTGGACACAGATGCATCACCAAGCTTTGACAACATACCGCTGGCTCAGCTTGCCGCGTCCGCTCAAATGCACCTCCAGGGTTGCCAGTCTGGGCCGCAAGGTAGGTTCAAAAGCTACTTCTCGTCGTGGTCGCACTCGCTGCACACCGTGATACACTCCTTCGCGTGGCCTTACATGAACCGCGGCCACTGGAAAGATCTCCACTTGAGTATGATCGATACCGACAAGATCGGCGCAGACGTTATGTTCCTGTACGTGCCAGCAATGGAAGTCCTCAGTAGCCACTATTCCGGTCTAGCGACCTGGCACTACTCGCACGAGTTCCTGGCCTTCAGAGTGGTCTCTGGAGAGGCACTCCAGTCCGGGAGCTTCCGCAATTGGTGGAACAAGATGTACTCCGGTGTTCTGTGTCTGCAGACACAGACGCCATCGGATGTTGTTGCACAGGCGCTCGACTTTGGTGCATCGTACGGCACCGATTACATGCTTCCAATTGCAGTGCACATCCTAACACTTGAAGAGTGTCCCTCGCACACAACTCATGAGCTGTGCATCGTGCTGTTCTCTTGATGTCGCGCTCCAGAGGATTGGTCGGCGCTGAAGCTGAGTACGTCAAGGGCGATGTCATCGCTCGGCCTTTCCAAGGATAGTGCGAGTGCGTACGCATTGATGAGGATGCTCGTGGAGCAAATTTCTCTTGCGGCCGAGGCTCAGGCACCAGCGCAGCGTATCGGGAAGGGGCCACACCGAAGAAGACGTGGAGACGATCTAACCATCGACATGAAGTGGTGAGCAGTGCCGACGCTGTCGACAAGCAGATCAAAAAGCTGGAGTACGCCACAGCACCTTGCGAGGTTTGCATGCCGTAGCATCGTGCTCCGTCGCTGCATCAGCCACACCAGACCATATCATCAGCCCGGTGATGTCTGCTTCACCTTCGCCCGGTTCCTCGCCCTCGCCACTTCTTTCACAGCTTTCCTCGCTTGGCTCAGACTGCCCTGTCCAACATCACCAGACAGCTTCTTCGCCACTGCTTCTTCAGTAACATCGTCAAGCACAAACGCTCCGAAGCGGCCGTCGCGCCATCTCTGGACCATCCACAGTGCAGCAGCTTCGAGGTCGGGCACAGCTCCCTTTCCCAGTCGGCCGTTCCTGATCGCGATGGCCGTCAGAAGCGTGAGTATGTCATTCGTCGGCGGCGAGAAGTCGGAGTAAGACTTAGGGTAGTGCTGATTCAGGTGATAGAGGAGGTAGTCCGCTAGTACCGTCGGTGGCAAGATGGTGTCCTTTACGCTGCCGCATAGTGCCAGCTTTAACATTGCTTCTGCATCCGGGACGTACGGGATGAACACTCCCGGAGTGTCGACAAGATACACACTTCCGCCACCTCCATCACCAGTACCACCATCAATGATCTTGACTCCAGACTTGGCGATGTTGCGCGTGACGCCGGGCTGATCGCCTGTCTGAGCGGCTTTGCCTTTGTTCACGCCCACTCGTCTCAGCGCGTTGATGAGTGACGACTTGCCAATGTTGGGCATTCCGACGACCATCAAGTGGGACCCTGTCAAATTATTGCGTGAAGCATGAGATGAGGCAATGTGGGACAGTATGGACCGAGTGTCTTTCTGGGCTGTGTGAGAGGAGAAGAGGACCTGGGACGGGTGATGCCATTGACGTAGAAGTGCTTCGCGCTATATACCATCAGCCTGTGAAATCGCGTAACCCGCAGACTTCCGTGCCAAATCATACCCCAATATCCTCTTCGTTTCCCGTCCGCCCAAGGTCTTTCTTGGTGTACACTATCATGCGCTCCTTTCCAGCCAAGCTGTCTTCGAACAGCGGGTTGTGCGAAGTCAGCGGGACTCGATAGTCACGACACTCGATGATGAGGTCGATCTGAGCCAGCAGTGTTCGCATCTTCTGGAGACCGGCAGCATGGTGGCCAAGGTAGTAAGATCTCGGGAGTGAGTCCAGTACGGGAAACGCGGTCCGCGCCATGAAGGAGGTAGCCATTGTGGGCCAGGTCTACTACTGTCCTCGAGAAGGGCACATGGTGGCTCTCAGCGATTGGCTCCTTTGAGACGAGGTGATATTAGCTGCTACAAAGGAGAAACACCAAAGTTCTTGATAACTGAGACCACAATGTCCGGGTTCGAGAACGCATGGTCCGTGCAGCTATGAAGTGACGTCTCGAGAATCGAGGTCTTTGTCGCGTTAGCAGGCTACATCATTCGACGAAGAGAACAAAGGCTCAAGACCAAGTCGTGAAGCTGGCGTTGGAGTAGAAGGCGTGCTAGCTGTGACTGCTTGGATCATGAGAAGCTGGCACTGTCTCGTGGCGGGAGTGAGGCGAAGGCGTAGACAATCTCCACCTACTTGAGATCGTACCTACATACCTTGGACAGTTTTGGTAGTGCACCATTTGATCTAGGTTGAAGATCATGCATTGGAAGCATGGCAGAGGCATCCTCGTCGCTCATTGGAGGGACTCAGGGTAAGACTTTGGATCTTTCGGCACTTCCACCTATATTTGTTTCTGCCTCTCATTTCGCTGCGGAAGATCGTCATACCCTCGAGGATGATCTGCTCGAAGCAGGGGCGGCCTTGACGTTCGACATCCAAGAGGCCGGCATTGTACTGAGTAAGGCGACTCGCAAAGCTCGCATTCAGTATGACTTACGAGCCCAAGGTCTGTGGACTGAGGAAGTGACGACCAGGAAAGACTCATCGACCGATGATGATAGCACCACGATTATAGCAAAATTACCCACCCCTTCGCCAACTCAGAAGCGGGAGGTCTCAGAAGTCATTGTACTGGACGACTCAAGCACTGCATCAGAGGGTGGCGACGAGCGACGGAAGAGAAGGAGGCTAGTCCATCATCCCGTCCGCAAAGCTTCAGTAAAAGACGGAAAGGCGAAGATTGCACCACCGCCAGCGCCCAACGATGCGACGTCTGCACCACTGATCAAAGTCGTCAAAGTCGACTGGTTCAATGCCTCGTCGAAGGCTGGCTCCGCGCTTCCATTGGAAGACTTCATGATCTTCCAGGGTCGCAAGATTGACAGACCTACCCTTGGACATGCAGCAGAATGCCCAGCGAGCAAGACTGAAGGCGTTTGGCAAAGCGTACCGCGCCAGGCACCTCCCACTATCAAGTCTTCAATACAGTCGATCGTCGAGCGAGCCAAAGAAGACGCGCCGACTCACTCGTCTCCCTCCGATCGCTTCGGCAAGCGCAAGTTCGGCCACAGAGAACCCTCGAAGCCTATTTCATGGGCCGCCAAACCTAGCATGAAAGCCCAACACGCCCATCTTCTCCTCACTACTACCTCAGAATACGATGGCGACTCTTCGGACCTCCCTGAAGCGCCGGCGTGGGTGAAGCAAGGTGTTAAGTACTCTTGCCAACGTTCCACGCCGCGAACCAATCCGAATGATGTCTTCCTGGCACAACTGAAGAAGATCAAGATCGCACGACTTCTCACGAATGACGAGATTGGTGTGCGAGCTTACAGTACTAGTATTGCCGCAATAGCTGCGTATCCATACAAGATCAGCAGTCCGAAGGAGATTTTGCAGCTGCCTGGGTGCGATGCGAAGATTGCGAATCTGTTCGTGGAGTGGGCGAATGACGGGAAGATTCGAATGGTGGATGACATCGACGCGAATGAAGATCTGCAGCATTTGCGACTCTTCTACGAGATCTGGGATGTGGGACCCACCACAGCACGAGAGTTCTACTTTGAGCGTGGCTGGAAGGATCTCGACGATGTGGTCGAGTATGGCTGGAAACTGCTATCTCGGACACAGCAGATCGGTGTCAAGTACTACGAAGAATTTCTAGACCCGATTCCGCGCAAGGAAGTAGAATCAATCGGGGCGACCATTCAAGCTCACGCAGAGAAAGTGCGCGACAGAGGCATGCAGTCTGTTATCGTCGGCGGATATCGCAGAGGCAAAGAAGCATCCGGCGATGTCGACATCATAGTCTCTCATCCAGATGAGAGCAAGACGCTGAATATCATCAACGATCTCGTTGCGTCGCTCGAAGAAGAGGGCTGGATCACCCACACTCTCTTTCTGTCCCTCAACAACTCTACCCGCGACCAGCAAACCCTCCCCTTCCGCGCCGGCAAGACAGGCGGCCATGGCTTCGACAGCCTCGATAAAGCCCTCGTAGTCTGGCAAGACCCGCGCTGGCCCACTCAAGCGACCGACCTCGCAGCCAACCCAAAAGCAAAGAACCCCAACATCCACCGCCGCGTCGACATCATCATCTCGCCTTGGCGTACAGTCGGTTGCGCCGTCTCAGGCTGGTCAAGTGGCACGACGTTCCAGCGCGATCTTAGGCGATATGTAAAGCATACGAGGGATTGGAAGTTTGACTCCTCGGGGGTGAGGCATCGTGGGAGTGGAGAGGTGATTGACGTGGAGGGGTTTTACAAGTATGATGGGAAGATTGGGGAGGGTAGGGCGACACGTATGGTGCAGGCTGAGATGAGGGTGTTCGAGGGGTTAGGCCTGGAGTGGAGGGAGCCAGAGGAGAGGTGTACGGGGTGATTTTCTTGTGCAATATGGAATACCTTTGCATGACAGGACTTGATGGGATAAGCCGTACCTGCTCACCGTCATTGCGTTCGTCAGACGCTGCTTGGTATCATTCACCCCGTTGCCAGTGAATTCCGGTGGCATTTAAGGCAACTATGCTCGGTCAACCTGAGGCATCATTCCTCCAACGTCACCAAACGCTCTACATGGGTGCAAACACCATATTTCATATTTCACTCATCACTTCTGCACTCCGTCTCCAATCATGGCGCCCTTTCCTAACACCCTCCGTGGCACATCCTCCAACCCCCTGCTCTCCACCAAACCCTCCGACACACCCCTGACCGTCCAACTCCACCCTCTCGTCCTCCTCACAATTTCCGACTACATCACCCGCCACACCCTTCGCTCGCAGGCCGGCCCAATCATAGGCGCAGTCATAGGCGAACAAAATGGCCGCGAAGTCACGCTCGAATTCGCTTTCGAGACCAAGACTTCAGACAAGAATGACAGTGATCAAGTGAGGCTAGACGAGGGCTTTCTGTCGATCCGTGTAGAGCAGTACAAGGAAGTGCATAAAGCACCACCGCTGGATGTGGTAGCGGTGTTTATGCTTGCGCCGGCGTCGGGGCCGCAGGAATGGCAGGTTGGTGTGCTGAAGCAAGTGCAGACGCTGTTGGGAAATGAGGGAATCATGCTGTTGCTCTTCCATCCCGAAGGTGTAGCGAGCATGGAAGGCGGAAAGCTACCGATCAGCTTGTATGAACCTGTCAGGGAGGTGTTGGACGGGACGGAAGCCTTGAGGTTCAGGGAGGTGGCTTTTGAGGTCGAGACTGGAGAGGCGGAGATGATTGGCGTGGACTTCGTGGCTAAGGGCGGCGGGAGCGCGGTTGCTGTTGCTCAAGCTGCGACTCCAGGGGGTGCTGAGAGTAGTGGGACGAAAGATGGGAAGAAGGCGAAGGGCAAGGGGAAGGGTAAGGAAGGGGAGAGCGCGGCGGAGGGGTCAGAGGCAAACGGCACAGCATCGCATGTTCTGTCGCCAGAAGACGAAGAGCTCATCGCCTCCCTTACAACAAAAGCAAACGCTGTGAAGATGCTCGTGCAGCGCGTCAAGCTCCTGCAAGCCTACCTCGCGCAACTCCCAGAAAGCTACCTCACCGACTCCGCCTCCGAGATCCTCCCAAGCGACACAACGAACCACGCCCTCCTCCGTAACATCAATGCTCTCATGGTGCGGCAACGCCTGCTGTCGCCCTCAGTCCCAGCTCCGCAACCCGACACCACCTCCCCCATAAACCCCTCGATCGCCACAGCCGCCTCCCGTGCAGCAGCAGACGTCCACCTCACCTCCCTCCTCGCATCACTCACGCGGGCGACCAGTGAAGCACAGTCCATGGCGAATAAGTATAAGCTCGTCTCCCGCGAGCGTACGAACAAGGACCGTAACATGAGTTCCTTCACCAGTTCAGGCGGGTATGGCAACGGTAATATGGCCACGGCAGAAGCGGGCGGGTTCTAGGGGAGCTCGGACGCTGGTTTGTCGGCTCATGCGCCGGTGTCGCAGATGTTTGGCGGGGTTGGGCGGGCTCAGACGTATGGGACGGGTAGGATGCCGGGAGGTTCTGGGAACGCGCAGTACGGGGCTGGAAATACGTATGGCAGTGGGGAGGGGACTGTGTATGGCCTTGACACCAGCTATTGTAGTTTCAATGGCTGAATGAGCAGGAAGGCATGGCTTTAGCGAGGCGTTGGGGATGCATTGCTGGCGAGTGTCAGCTTAGAGAGCGAGCTGAAAAGCTTATGACATGGAAGCGAAATTCTCACATATAGCTGTTCCTTCGTAGGACGCAATGAACATTACGAAAAGTCTATCCTCTATATGTCCCTTTGCCTGCATCCTCACGACGGCGGCATAACAGCCACTACCGCATTCGTACAATCAATCAGTGCTCTCCTCTTCGCCGTCGGTATACCCAGCGTACTCAGCGTCTGAAATGCACTACTAAAACTCGCACCCCAAGCGCCCTGCGCCCCAACAAAAGTGCTAAATTGCTTTCCTACTGTCGTGCTCTTATTGCTGAGATTAATGTCGCTGTCAAAGCGGCCGATACTGCCGTCTATCGGAGGATTGTAGGTCTGGTTATAATATTGTACGTCCCACGCTCCGGGAGTGGTGTCTTGAGGGATGCCTTTGGGCAAGCCGTTGGCTGTTTGGAAATTTGCTTTTGAGGTGCTGTGAGCGCCTAGTAGGGCTGCGAGATCTCGCGCGGAGAAACCCTTGTCGGCGAAAAGGGCGAAGATCGTGTCGTGATCGCTGCCTGTGCCGAAGGCCTGCGGGAGTAGACCATCGGGCGCAGCTTGGGTTGTGTCCGTCCGTCCGACCAACACCCTCCCAATCCTCCCCCCGGGACACGCCAGCACCGCCAGCGCGCCCGCGACTTGTATTAGATCCGCCGCTCCCACTGCGTACCCCAGCCCAAGGTACTGATAATACTTCTGCGTCAGCTGATTATGATAATCCCCCAGCCCCGCATTATCCGGCCGCGTGATCTCACTACTAGATAACAATAGCGAGCCGTCTGCTCCCCCGGAAGCGGGAGCATGAGTGGGCAATTTGGAGCTGTAGGTCGCGGCGTCGTGGAAGGCGTAGCGGATTGCGGCGCGGGCGAAGTCTGTGCAGAGGATCGTGCTGGGGTCGCGGGTTAGGGGCGCGAGGTCGTTGAGGATTGAGGTCCAGAAGGAAGGGCAGGTTGTGCTAGAGGGGATGGCGGAGCTTGTGGTGCTCGAAGTGCTGGTGGAGGTAGATGTGGAGGTTGAGGTTGTTGTCGGTATTAGCGTAGAGGTAGTGGAGCTGCTGGTGGAGGTCGAAGACGTGGAGGTCGTGGATGTCGTGCTCGAAATTGAGGAAGTCGATGCTGTGCTTGACGAGATCGTGCTCGACGATGTCGATGAAGAAGAGACTGTGCTTGACGACACCGTACTCGAAGTACTTGTCACTACTCCACCCGCACCACACGCCTTCACCCCACTGTCGCTGCCAGCATAGTACACATTCAACCTGTTCGGCCCTCCGCACGTCTCCGCCGTATTTCCCCTACAAGGCATGTAGCAAGTGCTCTGATCACTTGCACACGCCCCTCCATTCAATATCCCACCCCCACAATAACATTCCTGCGAATACTCTAGTCCTCCGTACGCATAACCCATCCCCTGGCAGACCCCGAGACATCCCTCGATCGTCATATTCAAATACCCTCCCGGCCCTTCGTTCTGCGTCCCGAGCGTCCTCGCCCCAGCATCATCTGTATAGCAGCCTAGCGCTTTCCAGCCTGCTGGCGGCGCGGCAGGATTGGTGGGAGGTGTCGTAGCGGCGTTGAGAGAGTAGACGTCAATCCTGTTCGAGCCGCCGCAGTATTCTGTCGCGTTGCCCGCGCAGAGCATGTCGCAGCCACTCGTAGCCACAGCGGGAGAGTTGCGGATCATGGCGTCGCAGTAGCATTCGCTGCCGTATTCTAGCCCGGCCATGGCGTAGCCTGCTCTGCCGCACGCAGCTGTGCAGGATGCGACTGTAGTGGCGCCGTTGAGGGACATGCTTGTGCCTAATGTTCGCGCAGCTGAGGAGTCGGTATAGCAGGATAAGAAGCTCCAGCCTGGAGGTCCGGGATTTGTGCTAGGTTCTGAGGTGTCGCCGCCGTTGGTGTATACGCTCAGCCTGTCGCCATTGCCGCAAATTTGTGACGAATTGCCGGCGCAGGGCATACTGCAATCGGTCTCTGGTTCCAGCACAGCTGTGCTAGGGAGGGTGAAGTCGCAGTAACATTCTGTGCCGTACTCCAGCCCGGCGTAGTTGAACCCATTATTACTACAGTACGTCGTGCAGGTCTGTATCGTCTGAACAGAGTAGTCCGAGTAAGAGGAGTAGCCCAGGGTTCGCGAATTCACACCGTCAAGATAGCAGCCCTTGTAAGTCCATGCCGGTGCCGCGGCAGCTCGAGGGAGGGTGCCTGCAGCAGAGAGCTGAGTATATGCTAATAGGAGGAGAGGAAACATCTTGCTTGAACGCTTGAACGCAACGGATAGGTAAGAAAGTCACAAACCGAACACCCTACCTCATATGAGCTTCCACATGGCATCACAATCTTGCCGAACGGCGTCCATCTTATCGACGCGTGCCGTCGCCTATCGCGCGCAGGCCAGGCTCTTGGTATTGAAACGCAGAGTGGAAGTGTGGTTGTGGCTTGCTCTATATCCGAAAGGGGATGCCTTGGTGCTAAATCTGGTAGCTGCAATTAGGGTAGATCCCGCGGACGTGCCGAGATACCGACAGCGTGGTCAACTGCCGCGGATTTGCCTTGGGTCAAGAAGCTGATGTTAAGGTATGTAGGTGGATGCATCCTGAAAGGAAGTGGGGTTCGGCTGTAGGACACCATGTACAAGCATCTTGAGATATCAGTTGAGTGGAGTTCTGTCTAAGCCATCGCGCTAGGAAAAGACCTGTGCAGTGGTGCAATTAGATGGAGGGGTGTAGTGTAAAACTCTCCGCTCATTGACAAGAGTCCTGGAGTAGCCGGAAATGGCAGACCACGCAGACTGGCAACGCGCTGGCGCACAAGTTTACTCAGACTCCTCCTCATCGCTCTCCGCATTCTCGAGCCACTCAACAAATTTCTCAGCGCTCTTGCGCACCTTTCGCGAAGTAGCCAGATCGACATACTTCTTGCTCGCCTTGCCCGCCCAGGCCTTGAGAGTCTCCTCAGTCACGAGATCATTTTCATAAACCTTAAGCAAGATAGCAGACATGCTCGCGACAAGATTCGGCTTGTCAATGCCAACGAACCGCTCAAGCCCGCCAAGGAAAGCCTTCTCGTGACGCTCAGATGTGATCATCTTCTTGAGCATGGACGAGCGAGGCGCGATTTGCTTGACGATGGCATCATCGAAGAGTGTCTGCGCGAGGACAGTGAGAGTGCGGTGCTTAGACTCGATGCCAAGTTTCTGGGCTTGTAGGTAAATGTCGACGTCCTTGACATTGCTGATGCCGCTGTGCTCCTGGGCTTGAGCGTCGAGCCACTTGCCGAGCTCGTCGTAGGATGAGCTGCCGGAAGCTTCGTTGTCTTCGGCCGCGTCGCCGTTCTCATCGATGACGAGGGTGGACTTTAGATCGTCGCCGAGCGCGTTGGCGCGGGCCTTGATGGCTTCTTCGGACATGTCGACGGACCTATGATTGAGTTAGTCAGTGTTACACCACAACGTGAGGTCAGCTCGACATACCATTCAACATCCTTCTGCTCAGACTCGGCGAGGTTCTTAGCCTCGCTGTTGATCTTGCGCGTGAGCTCGTCATCGCTACCACCATCGACGGCGTAATCGCCATCATCTTCCTGGGCATGATCGGATCCACTGTCGCCGTTGCCATTGCCACTGCCGCTGTTGTCGTCGCCATCATCGAGTGTACCATTCTTCTCAGCCTCCCTCTTGGCCTTGCGGTCGGCCTTCTTGGTAGACTTGTCCTTCTTGCCCTTCTTCGGCGCGTTCTTCAAGATGAACGAGGAGAGCTTCTGACGCAGATCGGCATGAGTGCGCTGACCGCAAGCTTTGCAGTCAAGGATGATGTCGCCATCTTTGCAGACGATGACAGTCTCTGGGTTCTTGCAATCCTTGCAGAGCACAAACTTGGCGATGAAGCCATCGAGGTGGTCCTGGAGTTTGCTGGCTTCGTGAGCGCCGTTGATGATCCAGCGGTCGTCTTTCGGGTCGATGTTGGTCTGCGCGCCAAGCTCGAAGCCGAAGTACTTGATCACGTAATTCGGTGGGCGGGCGAGCTGATGCGCCACGTTGCTGAGATTGACGATGACGGTCTTGATGCCGTTCCCTTTGCCTTCCACCTTGGACTGGAGGCGCTCCATCTTGTAGCGGTAGAAGGGATCCGCGATATCGCGGCGGACGTTGACGCTAGCCATGGCTGCGGTAGAGTAGTGCTGATAAATTTACTGGGTACTGGATGTGCTGATCGCGGCGAGGAGAGCGAGAATCGTCGGACTAAGAAGGACCGGCAAAGACATGCAGTAATTTCCTGCAAGTTGTGTACTTCTTTGATGGATGTAGAAAGCAATAGTGTTTGAGACTTCTTCTTGCAATTTGCTTGGTCAACCGTTCGTACTGTGGTAGGTATAACTACTGCTTCTTCCCGGTATACGGAATGGCTGCTGCTCCTCTGGGGGCTCTTTGACTACAAAGGCGTTCGCGCGGGACGAATACATAAACTCTGCCCGATGTTCGATGGCGATCTCTGGTGTGATGAAGGGTCCCTACTGGGTGGTGTTGCTGTGGGTGGCGGAGGGAGTGGTGGAGGTGTTCTGCAGGTGTTTGCAGTTTGCCGTAGGCTCCGAGGTTTGCTGGATAGTAGACGCTGGTTGCTTGATAGTGTAGATCGGTGTTGTTGTAGGAAAGAGTTTGAGTAGTGGTAAAAGCAGGCGGCGATGAAAGAATCATGTGGAGGACTTCCGCCCCACTCCACGTGCTTCCCTGAATGACAAACTCTACCAGTCAATAGAACCGTCCTCTCCTTCACCATGATAGCACACGCGGTATTGACTGGATCGCCTGGACATGTGGACGATCGCCAGCTGATCGCTCTCATTCACTGTGCCGTGTGCTATGTTGCATCGTTTTCGGCCGCGACACCAAAGACATTGTATCACAATAGCGGTGCATGACTCGAGCTGCCGATGCTCGTGCACATCTCCGGTCTGCATCATGCGAACTGTTGACTGCCGCTGCAAGGCACGATCTTGAGCAGCAGCATGGGTCATCTCCATGAGACAGCTTCGTCGTTGCGCCCCTCTGCTGTATCAGTCGGAAAGATACGGTCCGACCAAATGCACGCAAGCTGCTGCAGAGCAGATCTCTGATGATGAGGTAATTATCACGGAGAAAGGCAAGTTGAATTTCGTCTGCAGCTCTGTTGCTTTCCTTCCATTATCACGAGTTATTCGGTCTTCGAAAATGCCTCAGCCTAAGGTAGACTACTCACTGTACTTGGTCACTGACTCGACTCCCGCGATATTGGGCAATAAGGACCTAGTCAAAGTCGTCGAAGCTGCAGTCGCCGGAGGTGAGATGACTCCTCGATATCAATATCTCGAGACAGCTATCTAAAAGCACATAGGGGTCACTCTTGTTCAATTGCGCGACAAGACGAGCGACACTGGTGATCTAATACGCATAGCTGAGGCTTTGCACGAAGTCACCCGCGCAGCGAATGTGCCACTGCTGGTCAACGACCGAATCGATGTCGCTCTCGGAGCCGGTGTCGAAGGGGTCCACATCGGCCAAGATGACATGGACTACGAGACCGCACGCAAGCTCCTCGGATCCGACGCTATCATCGGCGTGACTGCTAACACGGAAGCCGAAGCTCTTCAAGCAGCCCATGATGGCGCAGACTATCTTGGCGTAGGCACTGTGTTCTCCACGGCAACGAAGGCGAACACGAAGTCAATTATAGGCACTGCTGGTGTCCAGCACATCCTCTCTTTACTGGCATCGCAAAATCTAGGCCATGTCAAGACCGTCTGCATCGGCGGCATCAACGCCAAGAACGCCCAACGAGTACTCTACCAGACCGCCTCACCCGCAAAGAGCCTCGACGGTATCGCAGTTGTCTCCGCTATCATGGCCGCTTCTGACCCCGGCGCTGCTGCCAAGCACCTTAAAGATCTGGTCTCCATGCCTCCACCGTTCGCAAAGTCTCTCTCCAAGCACCCCCTGACCCGCGAATCCATCATTTCCACCACTCCAAGCATCATCGCCCGCCTCGCTTCCACTAAACCCTTAGCCCACAACATGACCAACCTAGTCGTCCAACACTTCGCCGCCTCCGTCGCCCTCGCCATCGGAGCCTCTCCAATAATGTCCAACAACGGGCTCGAAGCCGCCGACCTCGCCGCCCTCGGCGGCAGCCTAGTGATAAACATGGGCACCACTACGCCCGAGATCCGAAAGAACCATCTGCTCGCGCTGGAAGCTTATAATGCTGTCGGCGGGCCTGTGGTGTTTGATCCAGTTGGTGCTGGAGCGACTGCGGCGAGGAGGGAGGGCACGAAGGCGTTGATGCCGGGGGGGGGGTTTAGTGTGGTCAAGGGGAATGAGGGGGAAACT
>JAVRRP010000331.1:0-20821 GCA_036872775.1 Oleoguttula sp. CCFEE 5521 | reverse complement strand
CTACATTGCGAGCAGCAAGGCCATCATCGACAAGAGCCGGGTCATCAACGCTGGTACGATCTACGGCGAATCGCCAGCGCCTGCGGTTCTCGCACAGATCCAGTCATCACTTCGAATCATCTCCGGCGATCTCGCGCCCGGACAAGGCGAAGAGCGCCTACAAAGACTGGCCTTCAACTCGCGCTACCTCCGCCTCGGATTGAAGCGCCTCGGCTTTATCATCTACGGTCACGATGACTCCCCCATCATTCCTCTGGCTCTCTACCACCCAGCTAAGATCCCCGCCTTCTCCCACGAGATGCTACGACGGAAGATTGCGGTGGTCGTGGTCGGCTACCCTGCCACCCCTCTCATCTCATCTCGAGCACGTTTCTGCGTATCTGCTGCACATACGAAGGATGATCTTGACCGCCTTCTCGCTGCGTGTGACCAAGCAGGCGATGTGCTTCAGCTCAAATTCAGCTCAGGTATTGCAGGTGGACAGGAGCCCCTACATGATGGGCTGTCAAACGAGAAGGAGATGCAGGTCCGGCATATCATGGAGGCTGGTGGCAAGCCTGTGGTCACCGCGCCGAGGTGGAGGCTGCAGGATGTGATTCGCAGGGGTGTGCAGGATGTGAAGAAGCCGCTCGAGTGAGGGTGATTACGAGAAGGAGGAGTGATGTTGAAGCTGGACTGGCGAGGCGTTCGGGAGGTACCCTTCTCGTCATTGTGGTACTGGCTGCCCTTGATTGTGCGAGGAGTTTGGCGAAGAAGGCACGCAGCATACGTTCAGCGTGGCCGTAGAGGATGTGTACTGTACTGTAGCATATCAATAATGTCATGTTCATCCTCAATCCTGCACTAGCCAGTAGCCACCTCTCGCCATCTAATTGCCAGCTCTGACAAAGCCGCAATGGCTCCGTCTGGCTCCGTTCCCAGAGCTCCTATATGGCTAGAATCGGTCCTGGTGGACGTGGGCGAAGACCGAGGTGAGGTGGGGAATTCTTAACTTTATCTACAGCTTCCAGACAACACCACCACCATGGCTACATATCTCATATTCTCAAGCCTGACTGGCCCATGTGAAGTCCAGCTATACGACCCAGGCTGACACACACGATCATGGCCTCCAATGGCACGCACAAGTCGAAGCTCCTCTGGCAGCATCGAAACCCAAAGTCCACGCAGTTGTACGCTTTCCTGGAGCACATCAACACAATCCACCACAAATCCTTCACCTCCTACGCCGACCTCCACGCCTGGAGCATAGATGATATCTCGACGTTCTGGGCAGCCGTGCACAGCTATGTCGGGATCAGAGCAAGCAAGCCTCACAAGAGTGTCGTCTCGGATCCGAAGACGATGTTCCCACGCCCGCAATGGTTCGCGGGCTGTGAGATGAACTTTGCGGAGAACTTGCTGTTTCCTGTGCTGCGTCGAGAGGATGGGAATGTGAGAGAGGTGGATGAGCAGGGCGTGGCAGTGCTGGCCACAACGGAGACGACACGGGGGGAGGTCACGTGGAGGGAGTTGAGAGAGCGTGTCAGGTTGTGTCAGGGTGGGATGAAGGCGGTGGGTGTCAGAGTTGGGGATCGAGTTGCAGGCTATGTTGCGAATCATACGAATGCGCTTGTGGCTATGCTTGCAGCGACGAGTCTTGGGGCGATCTGGACGGCTGTTAGTCCGGATACCGGGGTCACGGCTGTGTTGGACAGGATGGTGCAAATTGAGCCGGTGTTGTTGGTGGTGGATAATGCGGTGATGTACAATGGGAAGACGCATCCTGTGCTGCCGAAGGTGACGGAGATTGTGGCGGAGTTGAAGACGTTGAGGGGGACGGTCGTGTTTGAGACTGTGGAGGGGATGGGAGGGCTGGATGACCTGCAGGACGGGAGCAGTAGCAAGGTATACTCATATGATGACTTCACGCAGCTGAGCAGTGACAATAAGCTCACCTTCGAGCAATTACCAGCGGATCATCCAGTCTACATCCTGTACTCGAGCGGCACGACCGGTGCTCCCAAGTGTATCGTCCACGGCGCTATCGGCACCCTACTACAGCACAAGAAGGAGCACATCTTACAATCCGACATCCGCCCCGGCGACAGACTCTTCTACTTCACAACCTGTACCTGGGTAAGTTTCCGCTTCAACGGTTCCTCGTAATTCGGCTAAGTACTAAAGAGTATCATTAGATGATGTGGCACTGGCTCGTCTCCGGTCTCGCCTCAGGCGCCACCCTAGTCCTCTACGACGGCTCGCCCTTCCAATACCTCCAATCGGGCCAATCCGTGAAAGACGACCTGGCCATGCCGCGTCTAATCGAAGAACTGCAGATAACTCAATTCGGCACCTCAGCCAAGTATCTCTCGGTGCTCGAGCAGAAGTCGGTGCAGCCAAAGAAGCACGACCTTCCGCTCTCCTCGCTTCGCGCAATCTATAGCACCGGCTCGCCTCTCGCCCCCTCAACATTCTCCTACGTCTACGATGCCTTTGGGCCGGATATAAATCTCGGCTCCATCACAGGCGGCACAGATATCATCTCGCTCTTCGGCGCGCCTTGTCCTTTACATCCAGTCTACGAAGGCGAGATTCAGGTCCTCGGGCTAGGCATGGCGGTGCAGGCTTGGGACTATACAGGCAAGGACGTGTCTTCCTCCGGTGAACCAGGTGATCTCGTGTGCGTCCGCCCATTCCCCTGTCAGCCAGTGCAGTTCTGGGGCAAGACCGGCGAAGCGAAGTACAAGAGCAGCTACTTCGAGGAGTTCCCTGGCGTGTGGCACCACGGTGATTTCGTGCGTTTCAATCCCGACACTGGCGGGCTTTTCATGCTCGGTCGTTCGGATGGGATCCTGAAGCCTAGTGGAGTGAGGTTTGGGAGTGCGGAGATCTATAATGTGCTGTTGAAGCACTTTCCGGACAAGATCGAGGATGCGCTGTGTATTGGACGGAGAAGGGAGACCGACGATGACGAGACTGTGGTGCTGTTTTTGAAAATGAAGGAAGGGGAGATATTTGACGATGCGCTAGTTCAAAGGATTAAGATGACAGTGCGTACGGATCTGAGCGCGAGGCATGTGCCGGGGATTGTGGACGAGTGTCCCGAGATCCCTGCGACGGTCAACGGGAAGAAGTGAGTGCCTGCCTCGGTGAGCGGCGCAGTGCTGATAGAAGTGCTAACATTTTGCAGGGTCGAGGGTGCCGTCAAACAGATACTGTGCGGCATGAACGTCAAGACATCTGCGAGCGTGGCGAACGCCGAGTGCCTGGACTGGTACCGGCAATGGGCAGCGTCGCATCCTTAATCATCAGCAGCTGCACATCCTGCTATGGAAGCCCAGTCCACATGTAAGCAGTCGATCCGCTAAGCTCCGTGAACGCGATGATGGTCAACTCGAGGCCAACCTGAGCCGGCGCAGAGCTCGGAGCCGTGAACCGTCGCTCGCGCCACGAAGTCTTGACGCACACGAGCCGGCTGGATTGATCGGTCGATGCAGCGCGCGAAGGCGTCGATGCAGCAATCCTCCTGCAATATGTGACACAAGGAGATTGCTACGGCTTGAGGTACTGAGCAAAGGTGCCAGAATTCTGAATGGCTAGACACGGACTCGCCGCCGGAAGCAAACCCTACGCTTCCAACAGTCTTCGTGATTTGCAGATCTGACTACACCACTACCCGACCTATGCCTTGGCATTGATAATATCGACAAACGCCGGCTTCAAGCTCGCGCCACCGACGAGGAAGCCATCGATATCCTCCGCCTTAGCCAGCTCCTTACAATTCTTCTCACTCACACTCCCTCCATAGATAATCCTCGTCTTCTCCGCCGCCTCGCTCCCAAGCTCCTTCCCAATCCACTCCCGAATCCCCTTGTGCACCTCCTGCGCCTGCTCAGTAGTAGCCACCTTGCCCGTGCCAATCGCCCAGACAGGCTCGTAAGCAACGACAATCTTGCTCCAGTCCTTGACCGAGCTGGCCACAGCGGAGAGCTGCCGGATGACGACTTCCATCGTCTTATCCCCCTCCCTCTGCTCCAACGTCTCGCCGCAGCACAAGATCGCCCCAATGCCGCCGTCAAGCGCTGACTTGGTCTTCTTGGCCACAAACTCATCGCTCTCCTGCAGCAGCGTCCTGCGCTCGCTGTGCCCGACGAGCGCCCACGTGATACCCGAGTCTTTCAGCTGCGCAGCGGAGATCTCGCCTGTGAAAGCGCCGTTTGGCTGGTCGAAGAGATTCTGCGCGGCGACTTCGATCCCTTTGCGCAGGTGCTCGCGCGTGAGGAGGAGGTAGAGGGCTGGTGGGGCGATGACGACTTCAATGTCGGAGGAGACTTTGGCGTCGTTTAGGTGGTGGACTATGGATTTGATGGAGTCGATTGTGCCGTTCCTGGGGACTGAGGTGAGTTTTGATATGCTCTATGGGTTTGGTTTGTGTTCATACATTTTGAAGTTACCGCCGACGAAGAATTGGCGAGGCATGATTGCGGTTGTGGGGGTTGGATGTTGGTTGAAGAGTAGGTCTTCTTAAAAGGCTGAGGGATTCACAGAGTATGAAGAGTGAAGTGTGTATACTTTTGTTGTCAAGTTGAAGCTCTCCATCAGAGCGCGAGGGGCATTCATGGTGGGGTGCGAAATGCCCGGGTCTGCCCGATATAAGACCGCGGCCGAATCGAAGCAAAGTCAATGGCGTGGCAACCAGGGCATATCTGATCATTGATCTCAATGCCATTACCTATTCGAATGCTTGCCATACGCTTACATACTTGCGCTTGAAGTTGATCTGACCAAGACGACGTAGTAACACAACCGCGATGAAAGAATAGCAAGGGAACGGAGCCTCCTCTCATGTCTCCCAAATGTCTTCGCCCGTGCTCTGTCTTCGGATTGCGAGCCGGTGCTTACCCTTGAGGAGGTAGTCCGACTCACCGTTGATAGCGTCTCTTGCTCCGAGTACTCGTGCTTCCTTCGAGCAGTCGTTACGATCCTCTGGGTATCTTCGAGTCCGCATCGGGTGCTGTAAAGCCCAGTGAGTGCAGCAACATGCCTCGTCATCAGTACCGCCTTCGTGACCTCGAATCATCATACCCACCGCCGTCGTATGGTCGCTTCTGGCCTGCGTGGTTGCCATTCGCGCCATTCGACTGTTCTCGATCGCGGTACCCGCCTCCCCCACCTCGAGGCGGTAAAGGCTCGAAGTTAGCATTGCGAGTGCCTCGGTCTTCGCTTTGTCGTCCGCCATACCCACCTCCATAACCGCCTCGTGGTCCTGCAGGAGCACCGTCTGGAGCACCGCCAAAGCCAATACCTCCTCTGCCGCCTCCGTAACCTCCACGAAAGCCACCGCCACCGCGATCGCCATAGCCATTGCGGTCGCCGAAGCCGCCTCCGCCGCGGTCAAACCCGCCTCGTCCTCCTCGGAAGCCACCGCGGTCTCCGAATCCGCCCCGATCTCCAAAACCTCCCCGGAAGCCGCCTCGGAAACCAGCACCAGGTCCCATGGGAGGTCCGCCGAAGGAAGGCTTCGCGGGTGCTGCTTGTGTGTAGCCTCGGCCCCCAAGTCCACCGCCAAACCGTCGTGGTCGCCAACCATTTACTGTGCGACCTCGCTCGACATCCACCAGCACTCGTCTGCCTTTGATTCGAAGCTGTTCTGTCTCCTTGTAGGCGGCTGAACGAAGGAAGTCTAGTGTTAGCAAGGTTCATACTCTCATCAGTGTCAGTAAGCTTTACCTTTCATGTCCTTCTCGCGCTCGAAAACTATGAACGCATACCCCCTTGGCTTCCCCTTGTGACTCTGCTTCTTGTCGCTCTCGCCAGTGCCGACTACTATGCGCACACGCTCGATGGGTCCAAAGCGAGCAAATTCACGCTCAATGTCCTTCACTTCGGTGTCGTAGGCCAGTCGTGATACAAAAAGAGTCCGATATGGATCACCGCGGATGTTCTTGTCCTCCTTCGGGTTGTAGAGTTTGGTAAAGCCTTCGTTCAAGTACCATTTCTGGTACTCCTCTTTCTCGATTGCCTTGCGATCCTTTGCTTCAAGCCATGACTCGGTGGGCTTGTACTCGCCAAACTCCTCTGTCAGCTGCGACGCGTACTGAGCAAGTCCATCAACGTGCACGGTCTTCCGCGCCTCAGGCGCATGGTCGTGTGCTGGGAGGTAGCGGAGAGCAGGGCGCGGCGCGAAGAGAGCGAGGAGGTTTGGAGGAAGCTGGGCGGTCATGTTGCCGCCTGTGAATCGTGACGAGGCCGCGTCGCGATGGCGACACCTGCCCGGACTGTCCTAGCCACGGCAAGTGCAGCTCTTCTCCTGGCTGCCGTGTATCGATGTCGCGCCGTCGCAATCCCAGCACGTCCGAATCGTCGCAGAAGTGGAATGCAGAATGGCAGAGTGTTCAAGCGAGTGTGTTTGTGTGCGCTAGCTGAGTCGTGCCTTCCAGGTGAGGTTTACACGAAGGGAAGTCGCAGTTGTGTGAAGGAAGGGGTGCGTGTCGCGCGCGTTGCGGCTGCTGACGGGAATGCCAAGACTCGTGAACATCGACTTGAACAGCAGCAGCGAGCGAACATGCGCGACTGGAACAATACCATCAGCAATGAATCGATAGCATGCCGCTCCAAGCGCTGCGTACAGTGACAAAGTCGCAGGTATGGCATGTGCTACCAGACACGCTACCCCAGCTAACAATATCTCAAAGAATGGCGTCGGAGCCTTCATCCTCCAGTGCAAGCGCATGGAGTTTCACTACTGCGACTGGGCAGGCAGCAGTCGAGGCATGAAGTGAGCGAGCATGACTTACCCGTGACATGACTATGTAATCTAACAACACCGACAGCGCCTTTCTAAAGTCACACCTCCAAGCATTCGCCAAAGCAAACCCACAAGTCGAGATCACCGTCTCGCCACGGCCTGGACGACACCCGGTAGTACGAGGGCTTTACATGAATGGACGGGAGAAGGCGGTGTGTGTAAGGAATATGGAGCCGAGTGAGATTGTGCAGAAGGCGACATTACTGAGAAATGCAAATGGCGAGAGGCTGCGCAGGGTGACCAAGCCGGTGAAGAGTATGAACGAGAGCGTACGAGGCGTGTGGGATCCATTCCATGGGAGTCAGCATCGGGTGTAAACTACTGTACAACATTACGAACTACCCGGGAGGAACATAACCTTGGCTGTCTAAAACATCCACCAAGCGAATGAGCTTCCGGACACAGGTAGTTTGTAGTGGCATGCGAGAGCCACCAGTTTGGAAAACGACGATTCTCTCGATATCATGGACATGAAATGCGATTAACTGATGTGAAGGGCAGGACGCAGCTACATAGTGAGCATACACAAGACTGACAAGCAACATGTCAAACCACCAGCTGCATGCTATCTCCCCAGCACGCGGTGAATTGGAGCTGTCACTGTCAGATCATCGCACACATCTACTACAACAGCGCTGGAGTCGTCTGTTCTCACCGGACCCTTGAAGCACCGTTCAGGCGAACCCCGAGCTGGCCGAACGCACACAAAAGTCGGCCACTCACTGCACGAGGCTCGTGAAACCTCGGCACCCTGCCAATGCAGTCGACCCGAGACGAAGGGCTTCTGAGAACGTGCTGAATCTGTCGAAGCAAGACGCCTCTAAAGACGCATAACGTTCTCGGCGAATGCACTCCATATCTGGGATAACGACTTGCGCGATGAACGTACTCTTGGCAAGTACCATGGTCAGACTTCATCTAGAGCAGAGTGCGCACAATTTTCCACCAGCAGCACCTAGCTTAACCACAACAGTTCGCAGCCATGGTCACTATCGAGAAAGACGCGCAAGTCCACATCGAAGACTCCCATGACCATGAACATGTTGACAATGCACCTCCCTACACAGAAGATGATCACATGACATTGCAAGCCTATCTTGCGCTCGCTGTATGACTTCGGCCACGTCGATGACCACATCAGAGGCTGACAACACTACAGGCCATCTCCTCGCAATACGTGGCCTACATCCTCACCCTCCTCATGCCCTCAACAATCGTCTCCTACATAAACGCAGACCTCGGACCCGACCCGAACTATACCTGGATCAACGTCAGCTGGAATGTCGCGGCCAGTGTCATGGTCACAGTCGGTGGCCGGCTTTCTGATATCTTCGGAAGGCGGCACTTCATGATTGCCGGAGCTTGCATCGCCCTCATCGGTGCCGTGGTCGGCGCTACAGGCCAGAGCATCAACCAGATGATTGCCAGTGGTGTTCTATTCGGCATTGGCGGTGGATTGCAAGAAATGTGCTTCGCTGCTGTGCAAGAGGTTGTACTTATGAGGTATCGGGTATTTGCAATCGGGTGCTTCGAGCTGACTGCGTTGATCGCTTTCGTCAGTCCGGTCATTGCGTATGCTATGCTGTCGCAGACGGTCATCGGCTGGCGGGCGGTATACTGGTTTTTGTTCTCTTTCGAGGCTTGCGGACTGATTCTGCTCGTCTTCTGCTACAAGCCGCCGACTTTCCACACGAAGCACCGGATTGACGGCAAGACGAAGATGGAGTTGCTGCGACAGATGGATTTTGTTGGTGTGCTGCTATTTGCGAGTGGTTGTATCAGTTTGTCAGTATTTACGCGGCTTTGGGATTCTTAAAAAGACTGACCAATGCTGTGCAGTCTACTCGGCATCAATTGGGGTGGAAGGAAGTACGCCTGGTCGAGCGCGCCGGTCATATCGACTATTGTCGTTGGTGCTGTTCTGCTCATCTCACTTGGACTGTGGGAGGCGTTCGCCAATTTGAAGTACCCCATGTTACCCCCGAAACTCTTCAGGAATATCCGGGGATTCACGATGATGCTGGTAGTCTGCTTTGTTGGTGGAATGCTGTACTACAGCATGAATATTCTTTGGCCGCGGCAGAGTGGGTTACTCTTCGTTCCTGCGGGAAAGCCCATCATCGCTGGAGTGTACGCCAATATGGTGTCCTATGGGACTATTCTGGCTGGTCTGGTCGTTGTATTCTTCTGCCAGCGTGTCGGGCACGAGAGGTGGCAGCAAGTCGGCTTTATGGTACGTGTATCTTGCGGCTAGCTCATAGCGGTGAGCTACTGACATCTTGCAGGTCGTGCAGACAGCGCTCATCGGCTCACTGGCAAGCGTCGGACTCGACGACAAGATACAAGCGATCGTCACGATTATCGTTCTCGCGACCACGATAACACCACCTCAGCTGCTGGCCTTCGTGATGATTTCGATGAACATAGATGATCAAGTCGATATCGGCGTTGCCAACGGTTTAGCCAGCACGTTCCGCCTCATGGGCGGCGCAGTAGCAACTGCAATCTACAGCGCAATCCTCAGTAACCGCTTCGCCTCCGAGCTGCCCAAGAAGATGGCACCCGTGATCGCAGCGAACAACATATCAGCATCGAGTGCGGCAAGCCTGCTGAAATCTGCAGCACTCAACACCGCCGCCGCCTACAAGTCTGCCCTGGCTTTGCCAGGCGTGACAGCTACGGTCATCGGCAGCACACAACGAGCTGTCAAGCTGGCGTATGTGGATGCTTTCAAGATGGTGTATCTTATTGCGCTGGCTTTTGGAGGGGTGGCGATCATCTGCGCAGCGTTCACGAAGAGTATACCGAGGGAGAGAAAGACTATGAGACGAGCGGTGAAGATGGAGAACGAAGTGCGGGTCACGGAGGTCGACGTGAAAGCGTAAGTGCGCATACTTGTCTGGCCATGGTATTGATCCGGCATTATCAGCCGCTCGAGCGGCAAAGGAAGCAGATCTCATCAAAAACCAGCGCGCAGTTGCTACCTTTCCGATGCATCTCGAGGACTGCAGGCAAGAACATACACCGAGCCACAACAACGCCTAGTTAGCAGTGCTGTCGGTGAGAGACCAGGTTGGGTTCCATGGCCCGCTCCGATTGATGCTCGCGTGTCGGGTTCCATCAGGCCGCGTCAGCTCTCGACAAGACAAAAAATCCCTCGGTGACCACACCAGCAGCGCAGTGCAGTCACAGGTCATGGTGTGGTTTCGTCAGACGGCACGACCTATCGCCCAAAGCGGACACCAGTAGATCGCCAAGCTTTCTTCTGTCCAAACTTTATCTCACTACAATCGCATTCACACTTCGGACGAGCTATAAGTACCGCATCCGTCTCGCGGACAGTACTACATCGCATCGCCTACAGATTCTTACACATCGATACCCATAACCACAACGACCTTTCAACTCTTCCGACGCCATGGCCTCACCGTCCCTCACGACAGCAGCCGCCATCGGTGGAGCCATCCTCCCGCTCACCGTTGGTACCGCCTTCATGCTACGGCCAGCACTCTCTGGACTCATCTTTCACTTGAATTCACCCACATCGCCCACCGAGCAGGCTGCAGCCGACGCCTACACACTACTCATCGGCGGCCGCGAAATTGCGTTTGGTCTGCTGTTCATTGTCGTATGGCATCGATCACGCAGCGGCAGCTCGTCTCCGGAAGTCAGGGCTATCGCTCGAGAGATGCTGGGGTGGGCCACGCTGATCGCTGGCACTGTTCCGGTTACTGACGTGGTGGCGGTCGCTTTTGCGAGGTCTGCTGGGCTGGTCAAGGCGCCTTGGCTTTCTGCTGAGGGGAGCTTTCTCCCGTTTCTGCCGGCATTCGTATGGGTCGGGGCGAAGCTGTTGGGCTGGTTTGGTGGGAAGGCGAAGTCGGCATAGGCGGAGGCACGTTGAGTTAATGGTACAAGCAGCTTCGGGTCAGCGAGTAGGGGCAGCGCAAACGATCGCATCTCTGCAAGGGCATTGCTTCGCCTGCATCTTTGACTGCTTGTCGAGCATCGCACGTCAGTACTGGGGGCTGTATTACAGTGGCGTACGATCGCCTTCGGCACGACGACCTTCAAGAATGCAGCACAATTCTGGACATGGCAAGGATAGAGGCGGCTAGCATACGACTACCTCAAGCAGTGCACCTCGCTTCTCGGACTGCACTACAATCATAGCTTTGCGAATAGCACCCGTAAGCTCTGCCGCTTTACTTACACGCTGCCCGTGTAGTGTGCCATTCGATGCAGCAACTGCGATCCCAACATAATCTGGACCGTCCGTCTTGAGATCGATCCCAAGCCCTTCGTCATCAACAGCGGCAGCCAGCCCACCAGGATGAACGTCAGTGATACAGCTCCTGGTCGCTTTCCACCCTCCGTTGTTAATGATGATGCTCAGAAACGATGTCTGCAGCTTGTGCTGCGCCCAGTAGACCGCACTAGGCACGCCGAAGATGAAGCTGCCATCGCCTGTGATGCAGCAGACGAGTTGCTCGCTACGATCGCGCTCCGTGCTCTCGCGTCGCACACAATGAGGTTTGTTCCGAGTGTCCCATCGATCCAGTGCCAGACGAGCCCCAATCGCGGCACCTCCTGCCCAGCCAAGACCGCTTCCGCCTTTGGAGATGTGCGAGCCAGGCTCTGTGAACTGCATCTGCTCTGTGAAGGGGACTTGATTTGTGACCACATCGCTGACGAAGACTGTATCGGAGGGCAAGATGTCCCGAATTGTTGAGAAGAGGAAGGTGTTGCTGATGGTGCCGTCTGGCGGAGCAAGCCTGCGCTGCTGCAGCATGGCAGTCCCGCGCTCATGACTTATACCGAGCTCTGCCCATTGCTCGTCCATCACTCGAGCGTCCCGCGATAGTTCTGCTGCATTAATATGCCCCAACAATTGCTCAAGGACGAGCTCACACTCCGCATTGTACGTTGCTTGGGCGAAGATGTCGAAGAGCTGCATCTTCTCTTTCCTCGGATCGACATCCACATGGAAGATGCGCGCATCCGCAGGCGGTCGCACCTTCGTCGGGATCCACGGTACGTCACAATCCAGGACCACTACCACATCGGCTGTTTTGATCGCTAGAGCTGCGCCTGTGGCTCTAGTGAGATACGCTCTATGATTTGCCGGAAACGACATCTCCCGCGACTCAAAGTCGAACACTCGCAAGCCACGAACCAAGTTGGCCAGCTCGACAAGCTTGTGTACAGCTGCGTGGGAACGACCAAGGTAGCCAGTCACGATGAGTGGACGCTTAGCTTCGATCAAGGCGTCGGAGATGAGCGTAACATCTGCTTCGGGAAGCCCCCCAAGCTTACACGACGGCACATGCTCACGGTAGCCATGTCTACTCCCTGTCTCCGCTGCTGCAGCTAGCGCCTCCCGCGTCGCGGTCAAGTACGCGGGACCAGCAGAGCCACTCGTAGCCATGAGCAATGCTCGATTGACCATGGTCTTGACATGCTCAGCGCACTTGATCTCATTCGAGTAGCGAGAGAACGGCGCTACGATATCAGCCTGTCGAGGTGCATCCTGATACCATTGCACATGCTCGGATCGTGACCCGGCCAGCTCGCCATACATTGTGGAAGGAGCCTGGCCAGCGAAGATCAACACTGGAGCTTTGCCGCTCGAAGCGTTGTGAAGGCCTTGCCCGAGCGCTGATGTGCCGACGTCGACGTGGACGATGACACACTGTGGGCGCCGAGTGACTCGAGCGTAGCCATCCGCGGCCGAGATTGCGACCATCTCGTGCTGGAAAAGCAGCATCTTAGGGGACAGCTGGCCATTTTGTTGACGTCGGACGTATGCTTCGATTATGCTTGGGTGGTCTGATCCAAGGACTGTGAAGAGATAGTCTATTCCTGCTTCGGCCAGAGCTTCGAGGAAAACATCGGCGACGGTCCAGGTGCCCTCCGTCTGGACTGCGTTAGGTGTCGCCATGCCGGAGGCGGAGTCAGATTTGCTGTATGGGCTTTCAATCACTTGTGCCGATTGCATTCAGCAGACCTTGATATTCAGTCTGCGCCTAATTTTCGAATGTGGCTTTGCCCCGACTTCTCTACGCTGCGCAACTTGATAGCTTGCACAACGGATTGAGCGCTTCGCTACGGAGAAGAGGGTGAGTTTCAGGTACTACGTAGCTGCATGGGAGGTACAGTAGTCCTGCAGCTACATGTTTTGCTGCGCCGCATAGACCAGGGTCATTTACTACTGCAGGCTTTTCATGCATACCCGCATGCTAGACCACTCTACAGACTGGAGACTGGCGGATCGCTGTCGCGCACCTTCAAAGGTCGGCGGCTTTGCAAAACAGAAACAGCATTCGATCGAACACGACGATTGTTTGCTTGCTGAACCGCCATCATCTATATACACGACATGACTTGGGCGAGCGCAAGTCACCTCCAGTTCGTTGTCTGTACTTGCACGTCCTTCGTTACCATGATGCCATGGTCACGTATCAGTATCCTCTCCTGGCTTTCCCTGTCTTCCAAAGCGGCACTCACATGTACGGTATTTCTCTCTTTGTTCGCGAGACTGCCTCCACCAGACGGAGGAAACGGCCGCAGCTTGTACGCTGGCACCGAAGATGAGTCTGCTGTGCCTACTACTCGCTTCGGCAGCAGCTTCGACAACGGCTTCTTTAGCGCTGGCAGACATGTTGCAATCAAGCCTACAGTCGCTTCGACGTGCGACCAAATGAAGGCTGGCGCCGAGTCCCAAGTGGTGTCTGTCTTACTAACGCTTCGCTGCAGTGCGCTCATTCGGATCGCGCTGACTGCAACGATGAAGAGACCAAGAGCGAAGATGACCGACGCACCAACACGCTTGAGGATTGACATTTGTAGGCGGTAAATGATCGGAATTGGCAGAAGAACAACCCAGAGATCTGTCGCTGTGTTGAAACCGGCCCACTGTTGCTCTGAGATCAGTAAGCGTCTGGCTGTTCCCTGCAACACGATACTTACACTCCATCGAAAGACGGTGTTGTTGATGCAGTGTCCTGGACCATTCTTGAGCCAGTTCTTCGAGACCGGCAGACACTCGAGCGTAGTCGCCAGAACGAAAGCGAAAGTACCCGTGACGACTATGGCAATCGTGGCCCAGCAGATCCTCCGAACATTGACTTGCGGGAAGAGATGCAAGTACAAAGTCAGGCAGGTCAGCTTGTTGAGGCATATGACGACTTTGTAAAAGATCTGGAAGAGCCAGAAGTACTGTGCTAGTGTCAGCGAGAGTCCGATACGCACACGTCTCCAGCAGAACCTACAAGCAAGGCTTTCTGACGATTTCCACCAGCTTTTGCAATATCTGCTGAGTGGTAGCCAAAGCCATGTCGGGATGCCTCGCAGCCGATGATTGTGATTAGGACGAGGAAGGCCTGAATATGTCAGTGACGTTGGCATTTCGAGGATGTGAATTGTCACCATCGAAGCCGCGACCATCCCGTCATCCGCGCCCATTGCTCCCCGCCTCTCGAACATGGCGTATAGGCGGTATGCTACGAAACATGCTGCCAGAACACACGTACTAATCGATGTGCGAAAGATCAGCGGAGACAGTGTCTCGAAGTCGTCACTGTCCATGGTCAAGTTCACTGCAGGTGTTGGGCGAGAGCACGACCGGAGCAGATTTGAGTAGGACGTTCGATGCATGGGAGGAGCTCCATCGGGTTCCCGGGCCTAACATCAATGCAGCGATCATGGTACTGGAAGGACTGTCACCGATCCCTCGTTGCGGCGCATGAGCAAAGCCACCGTACGGCACAAGAGCAGTCATCTAAGCAGGCATCACAATGGATAGTCGATTGCGCACCACGTACGACAGGCGAGGATACGGTCGAATTGGAACATCGATCCGGTCCCGCAATCGCGTGGCGTCCACGTTAGGCAATGGCATGCTTTCCAGCTCATCTCGGATAGCGTAGAGGTCTCACGCTCTGTTTGATTGAACAGGCAGTAATCTGCAGTCCAGGCTTAGCTAGGGACTGAGGTTGCACCGCAGTACTACGCTAGGAGTCCGCTCCAGATGCACTCGCTTGCGGATGGCTTCCAGCCGGCAGATGTAGCGCCAACAAGCGTGTTGAAGTTGCGTTGGGTGAGTATGTTGATCCGACAGCATGGTTGGCAGTGCGTGGGCCAATGTATCGCCGATATTACAATGTCCACGCTTTCCGCGAGGGCGTTTTAATGTGCCGAGCATTGCCGTGCACTTACGCCGATGGAAAAGGACGGCCTTGCGTATAGCAGCATGGGTGCGTATCCGACAGGCATTCAAGATGAAGCGCAAATGTTTGTCATCTTCTGAATGAACGTGTCTGCTCGTAAGTCAACGATGTGCAATGTCCCACGCCAAGACCAAGCGGACCCCGGCATCGAGATAAGGCAGGGGGCGGAGGGACGGGGGACAGTGAAGCCGCTGTGCCACACGCCGGCGTCCCACCCTTGTTGTAAGCTTGTTTAGCTACCTTGTTGACGCTTATGCAAGTCTTCCCGCTGTGGTCGGTGCAGTCACAGCAGCACTTCACTGGTGCACGCACAGCAATACTGGGTGACGTTGGCCACTTCTTCGGGCGCCTACTGTGCCTCACTGCGGCATGGCAACGCCGGCAGATACCTCGGGTGCGAGCGGACACCGCACAGAAGTTGCCCTGACTGGCCAGCATGGGACATCTTCGTTTCGCGCTACTCTCAAGCTGGTGACTCGGCCGTGGAGTGCAATATGTGCAGATGATTGTTCATCGCACGATCTGCGCGCTGCGAACCCTTGACTGACCGCTGATGAGACTCGCTTGGCATCTGCATCACGGCAATGAGGTGGTGTGGCCCGGGACTGTACTGAAGATGCCTGGTTTCTCCCTCTGCGCTTTGCGTTCAAGATTCTTGGGCAGAGCTGCTTGTCATCTTCACATCACCGACTGTCACGATGGTCGCAAAGGACGAATCCACTGCTGCTGAGAAGGACAGCACCAAAGTGACTTCGCAGTCGCCCTCTCCACCGTCATCTGCTATCGACGAACATGGCGAGGTACCTCACATCGATTCGCAGATCGAGAAGCGTATCCTGCGCAAGCTTGATTGGCGTGTGGTGCCAGTGCTCTGGTTCCTCTTCTTAGTGTCCTTCGTTGATCGAGGCAATATTGGTATCAATCGTAGTCGAGATCGACACGCCATCGATACTGATCCAGTCGCAGGCAATGCAAAGATCCAAGGCATGGACAAGTCGCTACATCTTATTGGCAATCGCTACAACATGGCTGTGATGGTGTTCACGCTGGCCTATGTCGTGTTCGGCGTTCCAGCCAATATTGTGTTCAAGCTTCTGGGCCCAAAGTCGCTGTCAGGCATGATGTTCATATGGTGAGTCTATATGGCAGTCAAAGCTTGTCATAGACTAACATCAGAAGGGGCTTTCTGGTCATGGGCCAAGGTCTCACAAGATCCTATGCTGGCCTAGTGGCTTGCCGCTTTTTGATGGGTATCTTCGAGGCGGGCTTTGTACCAGGCTGTGCATATCTCATTGGATCATACTACAAGCGGAACGAGTTCCTGCGGCGCTACACTGTCTTCTTCAGTGCAGCAATCGCAGCAGGCGCCTTCAATGGACTCTTTGCGACACTCCTCGCGAAGGCTGATGGGACCAGCGGACTGGAGGGTAAGTGTTGCATTGTTCGTGTTGCGGACGTGACTGACATAAAATCAGGCTGGAGATGGATCTTCATCGTCGAGGGCATCATCACGTCCAGTGTCAGCATACTTGCATACTTCGTAATTCCCGAGCTGCCCGAGAAGACTAGTATGTTCACCGCGGAAGAGAAGGCTGTGTTGCTGGAGAGACTCCGACAAGATGGAGGTGAGGTTGTTCATGACCGGATTGGCAAGCACGTGGTGGAGGCGTTGATGGACTGGAAGGTCTGGCTGGCGTGAGTGTGCTGTGATCGAGGTTCTGCGCGCGTGATTGCTAACAAGGACAGTACCCTCACCTACATCGGCGCCGAAGAGAACGCCTCAAGTGTAGTTGCTTTCCAGCCGACGGTCTTGAAAGGTCTCGGGTACACATCAACCCAAGCACAGCTTCACTCAATCCCGATCTACGTCGTGGCATTTGTTGTGTCCCTCAGCTGTGCCTGGCTTTCTGAGCGTCTGGGTCAACGATACTTGTTCACACTTCTTGGATGCATCGTAGGCATCATCGGACTGGCCGTTGAGCTTGCCCAGCCCAAGGCTGCTAGCGTAAGATACGCAGGCATGTTCTTCTTGACGGCTGGAGGGTACATCGTTATGCCGATTCAGGTTGTCTGGCTTGCGATCAATGTTGGCAAAGGATACAAGAGGACGGTAGCGTTCGGCATGGTCATTGCGGTCGGTAATTGCGGGGCCTTCATCTCGTCGAATGTGTTCTTGACATCAGAAGCGCCGAAATATCACCTTGGGTTTAGTGTGGGCATGGGGATGTTCATGCTGGCTACGGTGACGAGTACGCTGATGTATGTTGGTCTGAGGATGGAGAACAAAAAGCGGGATCGGCAGCCGACACCTGCACTGTCGAATGACGACGGGCTAACAGGGGAGAAGGCCTTGACTTTCAGATATCAGCTGTAAGAAGTGCAGAGCGCTGCATGAGCTGCGCGGAGAAGGTCATGCCATCACCACTCGGCCATCGGATTCCGCAGCCACTCGTCCGGACGTACCCTTCCCGCTGGTAGTGGTGGAGGCGGAGTCAACGTTCGGCCGATACGATTACACTGTCGAGGGCAGAGGCGCAATATGAAAGCCGGTCGCATGTTCGCAACCAAATCTTCATAGCTGCGTTCGATCAGCGTCTTCCTGATTTCTTTGCTCGCTTCTTGGGGATCTAATGGTGTGAAATCTTGCCTGCTGGTGACATTGAAGGCCTGTTCACCGTCTCGTGCAAGGGCCGATGAAGTCGCCATTTTCTTGGTCTCATCGACATCGATCACTTACACCAGAGCATCTCCAAGCAGTCCAAAGATGCCTGTTGCAGCAGCAACACGCACATCCTGATGTATCACAACAGTCTTCATGACAACACTCCAGCGATCGAGATGTCGTAGTGCTCGCGTGTCCGCAAGCATAGAAAGGCGATCTGCTGCTAGGTAAAGTCCAAGGTCGCCGCCAACGCCAGGACCACCTGGACTCGGTGGCTCCGCATACATTGGTGCTTGCTCGCCGGGATCTGGTCGAGGGCAAGATTGCAGGAAAGTGAACATTATCGATGCCCTTTCTGGTAAGTGGAGTGCATCATAAGCTAGAGCGAGTAGAGGCATGCCGTGTCCTTCGTCGTCATGGATGGATCTCGAATGCCAGTTCATGTGAATTGAGTCGCGTTGAGGGTCTTCCCAACGATTGATGATCAGGACGTAGCAGTGCCATCTTGAGTCCACTGGACGGCGGTAGTAGGCATCTACAACGTGTCCAGTCTGCTGTGCGATATGACGCGCCTCGTGGCAGATACTCCAGATAGCTTGTGGGCGTGTATTCCTGCTCGTGATGATGTGATGTAGCCAGCAGGGGATCGGAGACTTGTACTCGATGCCGTCGAGATCGCAATGTGGGCGGTCCAACTCGCAGATACGTTAGGGCAGACAGTACCGCCAGATCTGTTCGCGGCGTTCGAGGGACAGTCCATTAAACGCTGAGAGCATGGCTTATAGAGACCGTGGGCCTCATATGTTCACTTTTGCTGAGCCTCGGGCAACACGAATGCGGTCTTGGCCTCAACAAAGATCTTCTGTGGAACAAGCCACTGCCATTGAGTCGCTCAGCACTCGCCGGCGTCCGTATGAGGGATTACAGCGACTGCGAGAGGGCCTGCTCTTATTATACGCGAGGAATTAGCACCGTGGTAGAGGGGCTACTGACTGCTTACTTCTTCGTAGCTACACATTCTCGGTGACTAAACAGGCACGAGCGGTGTCGACCCAATCTCTTGCCCGGTTCGGAACGATTCCGGCACTGCACATCAAGATCACGGTATAGCCTCCGAAGCAAGCCGTACAATCGTGTACCTGCCGCTACGACTGATTTCCAGATATCGGGTTCATTGAGGAAAGGCCTCCGAATACATCGTTCAGTTGCTGATCGCGTGCACATCAGCGCCTTGCGCGCCAGATCTTGCCCTGGCTCGAGCACTACAGCTCCTCCTTATGCGCTGGACGAGTCTCATGGCGATACCGCAGTAATCGCTGGCTTTCTGTGTTCAATTGGCCGAGAGACAGATGCATGGTCCACGACATCCGACAGCAGGTCAATGCGCATCGTCTTAGCCCCTGGCTGCTGTCGCTACCATAGAGGCCTCGTCACGACACGATGTGCTTTGCTTGCTGGTCGCCTCATGAGAAACTCATGTAATTTTCATCGACTGATGTCGCTGACGACGCAGCATCTTATGTGTCCCTTACAAGGAGATTATCCGCGACGCGTACTCGGGTAAAGCAATGCCACCAGACATTGACGTCTTGCATACTCGTAGCCTGACAATGCTCCATTATCATGTGCTGGTCTATCTCAGAAGACTTGCAACCGCTGCGGTCAATACGACAGTCTGATCTGGGCGACCGTACATGATCTGAGAACGCAGTAGAGATTGGGTGTAGGTCTGGGGGAAGCGTCCAGCGATCTCGTGCAATAACTACAGGGCTCCAACTGCCTTCTCGATGAAGCGGCAGCTGCAGCCGCCCGAAGTCTCGGAACAGCAGGGTTTGCCACGCGGCGGAGGGGTATTGCGGGGTTCCCGACTTCACCACCACAGCCGCAAGTCTCGACTACAAACGGATACGATCCAATGTTGCGCATGGCATGGACTTCTACTTACGGTGATCCGGGCAGGCTGGTAATAAACGTCACATTGGACGGCAAGTTCACTTTGTAAGTCATAGGTATAGCTGCTCTTATACGCACTCTTTCACCCTCGAATTTCCCTTCCCCGTTGTCTCCAACGCGAGCTATTCCTATCACCGCAAGTCCACCTTCAACGTCCAGCCTTATGCCCAAGCGAAAGATGGCGGCCGCAGACGTACAAACTAACGGCCATGTGAAGTCGTCAAAGTATGGCGATAACATGGTCAACGGGCTTCTGCACAAGGAGCAAAAGCCCAGCGCACCCGCTGGGAAAAACACAGACAAAGACGAGATCCAACTAGTCCTGCAGAGTTTCCGACTTCTCATTGCGGATCTTTGCCAGCAATTCAACATGGGTCACCCGGGTTCGGCGATTGGCATGGCAGCGCTAGGCGTTGCTCTCTGGAAGTACGGCATGAAGTACGCACCCCATACGCCGACGTGGTTCAACCGAGATCGTTTCCTGCTCTCAAACGGCCATGCCTGTCTCTTCCAATACGTAAGTCTTCGCTGGCGACCACGGGCGACGCGGGCTGACTCTTTGACAGACAAATCACTACTTGGCGAACTACAAGGCAATGACATGGGAGCAGCTGTTATCATATCACTCCGAGCGGCCAGACTCGCTCTGTCCAGGCCATCCTGAGATCGAACATGAGGGCGTGGAGCTCACAACAGGACCTCTCGGCCAAGGAATTGCCAACGCCGTTGGCCTGGCAATCGCGACAAAGAACCTAGCAGCAACCTACAACAGACCTGGTTTCGACGTTGTCAATAATCACACTTGGTGTATCGTTGGAGATGCATGTCTCCAAGAGGGTCTTGGATGCGAAGCTTTCTCTTACGCCGGTCATTTAAAGCTCACGAATCTTACCGTACTGTACGATAACAATCAAATTTCCTGCGATGGCAGTGTGGATCTGACGAATACCGAGGACGTCAACAAGAAGATGGAGGCGTGCGGTTGGGAAGTCTTGGACGTCATGGACGGCGTCAACGACGTTGACGCAATCGTAGCAGCACTAGAGAAGGGTCGCGATACGAGCCGGACGAAGCCACTTTTCGTCAACATCCGCAGCATCATTGGCGTCGGCAGCGCAGTCGCCGGCAAGGCCGTCTCGCACGGTGCACCGCTCGGCACACAAAACATTGCCGACATGAAGAAGGCGTATG
>JAVRRP010000330.1:0-20832 GCA_036872775.1 Oleoguttula sp. CCFEE 5521 | reverse complement strand
GTTTGCGCCACCAACAGTCGAGCCGCGGGACATCTTGCCAAGGTGTGATGACATTTGATCGACATTTTGACTGCCATATTGTGATCGGGTTGGCACCTGAGTAGCTACTGAGTCCGCGCGTGTGAAGTTGGTGGCAGAGCCGAACGCAGCTGATTGTAAGTAGGAAGGCTCTGCATTCGAGTGGCGCGATGGCGGCTGGCTGATTGGCCTGACTGTTGGCTGTCCCAGGGGCACCAACGTTCTCGTGCTTGTAGGTGACACGGGAGAGATAGTGGAGCTACTTGCGGTACCGTTCTGTCTGGGATGGTGGATGAAGGAGGTGTACACTGACATGGGCGGGGGTAGATCGTACGGTCCTGGGTTGTTTGCAGTATATGAACTTGGCATGGGAGGTCGCATCGTGGATTGCGAATAGTGGTGTTGTGTACTGCCGTATTGCGGGCGTGAGTGGTGAGCAGCCGGAACCGGACGTGATTGCTCTTTGCGAACTGTGGCTGGCCACCGGTCGGCGGATGGAGTCGAGCCCTCAATGAGCTCGCGCATATCACCGTTTGCTTCTGTCACACGACTGAGCTCTGGCTTCCGTTGTGTCTGGTGTTCCCATCTCGCATCTCTGATGTTGTTGCCACCCGCCGATGATGCCTGAGTCCATATTTGAGATCTGTCCAAAGTGCCGTTCCCAAGTACACCGGACGTCGGCTTGCTAGCAGTACGAACGTTGTCGAAGTAAGTCGGGACGTTGTGCGTGCGTGCCTATTGATCAAAGATCAGCTCCACGATCGTAAGGCGCTCTCTATGATACACTCACTGAAGTTGCCGTCGTCATCTTCACAGTACCTTATGTTGTAAGCAACCCAGATGTGCTACAGTGTTACAAGTTATGTCGCAATGTCGTTCAGGCCGTGATATTTGTACAGTCAAAGTATCAGTCTAATGCAGAGATAGCCTGGACGAGTTGCCCGATGGTTTGTATCAGGCTCGCTAAACGCGTCTGTACAAAGCGACTTGGTGACTCGAGATCCAGTCCGGAGAAAGCGAGACCGGTATGTAGGAAGTAGACACAGATATGTAGCAATCAGGCCAGCGACGCAAGGCAAAAAATCACCGAAGCCAGGTGGGCCCTGATTAAAGTATGTGCAATTCAGAGCAGGCTGGCGCAAGCTTTCCAGCTCCTGTGCTCTCTGAGCAGCGGGGAGTGGTAAGAATGCGCGCCAGGTGGCATCGGCGCACGAGATGCTGTCAGGTCCTCATGGACTGCAGTGCCTGGATCCAGTGCATCGACCAGGTGTATGCAAGGGGATCGAGGGGGAATCTCCAGTGTGGAATGCGCGCTCGTTGATCGTGAGAATCGGACTGTGCATGTACAAAGTGGCTCGGTCAAGGATCTGGTCGTGTGTCGCACAAGGAAAGGAGGGGAAGACAAGCAGTCAGATCGAAAAAGATGGTCAAAGGAGAGACAGCAGAATCAGGCAGAACATGCGTAAGCAGCTTCAGCGCAGCGCACAGCGCGACACGACAGGTGAGGCACACGGCCACGCACAACTGCAGCTCTCCAAAATCACGGCGAGAGTTTGGCGGGACAGCGATTACCGGCAGGGGTCTTCAAACGGTCGGATGCTGGCGAGCGATTTGATTGATCCGCTTGCAATCTGCGCTGCCTCGCCCCGCAAAGCCGCCATACCGGTCGTCCAAGCGCACGCCATAGAAGCCCCATCAGCCACCGATTGCGTCAACTGGGGGAGATTTAGCTTCGGGCTTGATTGACTAAATTCTGACAGGATTCCGAATTTGAACGCACGTGTCACTTGGCTTCTGGAAGGAACGAAGTGGCATGGTCAGAGACCGCAAGATGATCATGATAAAACTGTCCTGATCTCGTCGACTGATCACAATTGCAACAACGTGTCTCTTCAACCTCCCTTCACCGCCCTTTCCACCACCGCAGCGGCGCAAGGCTGGTGCGTTGTCGACAAGAGGCAGAGCTCAACATCGTCCAACGATCTAGCCGCGCAGGCAACCTTACCGCAAGCCCGTCCTATCTTCTGGAGTATCGCGTGGTGACACAACGTCTGCTAGCTGCATGGCACACGACTACGGCTCGCTCCGACTTCTAGGAAAAGGGGTCCTGAGTCTTGCTGCGGCGTGGCTACATGCGTTGACCACGCGAGCGATACAGCTGAAAGCTTTCAAGTATTGCGATCTATCTGAGCGTCAGAGGAGGAGCGCAAGACGTTCAGGTCATCAAACTATCTGCTGTGCGCTGCATCTCATCGTCACCATGTCGCCGGCTGTCGGGCGCTTGCTCAACCTTCCCGTCAGTCTGATCAGTCGATATGCACATACCCGAGATGCCAGGGCTAGCCGTGACTGCGCGTCAACCGCAGATGTCTGATGGTACCATCAGTCACGCTGATACTGTCGTCCTAGTCGATATATATTCCCGCGAGCAGAGGATCAGCAACTCTATCGTCCGCCTGGCGGGCCTGAGAATGGTTCTCCAATCTTCATCATTTTCATTCCGGTATAACACCTGTAATCATCGTCCCATAGCGTACACTCCCGTGTAGAACCTTGCCAGTGCTTCTGCCGCGATCTCATCACCCTCCCGTAACAACCTTGCGATTTCCAGGTTGAGCGGACTATCCGGATTTGCTCCAACACTCATCAATTGCTGTATCGCCTCAAGTGTGCTCACGATGCCATATGCAGGGGTCCAAGATGTCTTCAGTAGATCAAGGCAAATCTCGCCGGTCTTGAAGTCTACATTCGGATGACAGCAGCGTGTTTGAAACTGGATTTTGGGCGGAGCATTTGGATATGAGGATGGGAGAGAGATGATCAGAGTCCAGCGACCGCCTGTCGAAGCATTCAGTGAGGACAATCATCGTTTGACGTGCTGTTTCGTACCTTCGTAGGCTGTACCGTCTGGTCCACGTAGGACCGCAGTGAGATGGAGGACATCATCCTCGCTTGTAGGCTCGAGCCGTTCTACGGCTGGACTTGGGTCTTTCTGATACTGATCGAGTTCCTTGACGACCCGCTTCGTCGCCATCTCCACTTTCGTTTCTCCGCAGTATTTGAGTGAAGGTCCAGCTCATACACGCCTAGCTGCCGCAGTGAAGCGTAAGCAGAGACACCTTCGAGAGGTGAGAAGGGACTAAGCGCAGCAGTAGAGATAGCCGCCTCTCATTCAGCACTGCATGCTCAACCGACTACCACGAATCCGTGAATAGAACCAGGAGAGCGTCTTAAATTCCTTGGAGACATCGTTCTGACATGCCTCGGTGCATGGAAGCTGCACATTCGGCACGCGTCGAAGAAGCTTTCGGTACTCAAGCACGCGTCGGGCAGATCATCCGAAACTCGGGCCGATCAGAAGCCAGGGTTTGGTTCGAAACGCCAACACGTCTATCAACACAGACTGTCAGATACAGCAACGTTGGACGACATGGCCGCTCCGCGATTGCCTTTCCTATGGCCAATGCTATATAGGGCGACAGAGTCTGCAGCACCTGCCCGACATGTTGTGCGCCGACGAGCCCTCCACTCAAGCGCCAGGCGAGGTCAGAGCGAGACTGTACCGCAACGATATGGAACTGCGAATCAGCCGCCACCGCAAGTCGGACCTGGGACCATCATTCCACTGCCTGGCAAAAGTGCTGCAGCACCGCAAGGCAAAGCGCTGCCTAAGATCGGAGAGAATCTGCAGAAGAAGGGCGAGCATGAGATCGACGACGATAAGGCGGGGCGCACAGTCATTGCCTCTCCTATAGGATCTAGTGATACCACGAGTGCAGAAACGAAGTCACAAAAACCCATAAGCGATCCAATGTTCGATTCGACAGAAGACACGCCGGTCAGCGCGATGCCTGAGAAACCCAGGCTCCCACCCGAGAAGCCGATGACTTCCATCTTGAATGATGTCCCTGATCCTCTCACTCTCGAAAAGGAAGCTCAAGAAGCTTCGTCCTCTATCGAGACAAAGTCGACGCCCCCAGAGTATCCCACCACTGTCTCCATGGACGAACACAGCCCCTCGGTCCATCCTCCGCACATGGACACCCCAAAGTACGTCCACCATTTCGATACCTATGGCCTCGTGAATCGGTTGAAAGAGAGTGGATGGACGGATACGCAAGCTGTGACGATCATGAAGTCGATGCGACTCCTACTGGCCGATAATCTGGACGTCGCGAAGTCCGCACTTGTTAGCAAGTCGAATGTGGAGAATGAGACTTACCTCTTCCGCGCAGCCTGCTCGGAGCTGAGGACAGAGATCATAGCGCGCCGGAAAGCGGAGCAGGAAAAGATGCGGACAGAGCGCACAGGACTGCAGCACGAGGTTGATATTCTGGGCCAGAGGCTTGGGCAAGAGATCGGAACCACTCGGGATGAAGTGAGAGGCATGTTTGATGATCGCAAGATGGCGGTCAGGAATGAGCAACGCAGCATGGAAGGTAAGGTGCAGGAGCTCAACTACAAGATTACGGTGCAGCTACAGTCAGACAGCAAGTCCGATGTTGAGGGTTTGCGATGGGTGTTGACCAGGCGAGTCATAATGACGCTGGGTATCATGGTAGTACTGGTCGTCACGAGTTTGAAGCTTTACTCGAACGAGATGCACGAGAGGGAGCTGGACGAGAAGAGGAGAGCAAACATGAGAAGTTCGGGGAGTCAGACTGAGAGCAAAGGGACTAGGAGCGGCTTCGTGGGGGACGACGGAACGGTAGGAGGGCGAAGCAGTGTGGGAACGGGTGGCGGAGAGATGTTCGTCAAGGAGGGCGACAACCCGGCCTTCGTCAGTCTGGGGTGAGGAGGCATCGCGGCATGAATCGATACCCAGTAGATTAGCAATGCTCATAGATTTGGCCAGCGATCGCAAGCTTTGATCGCAGAGCATGTACGTTCTACATCTCTGGAAGTGCGACTACAGAGAGACATGCGTACGTGTGACCTCCGTGACAAGAGGAGGAGGTACGTACATACTTCACACCAAAGATGTTCAAACTGGAAGGCCAAAACGTGGTTCTCAGCCGCCCAATCAAACGTGCCGCCTCGAGCGGGGCCCGGCCCGCGGACCCCAGCTCTCGAATCGGTCTCACACCTCACATGACCAAGGCTTCCTCGTGACCGTCATTCACCTGAACTGATATCGGTCTTCCTTCCTTATCCTTCGCATTTGAGTCTAACGATCGCCGACGATAAACCATACTCACCATCGAAAGCTGCTAAGTTCTTACGCGAACTCTAGAAACGCGGAAATCAGGTGACTTCGGAGCGAAGGCGAATCAGGTGACTGCAGCGTCCCGTGACTGCCTCGATAGACCAGACGTCAGGTCAAGGTACGTCCACCGAGCCTCAAGTCGCGGTCGTTTTCGCACCGGCGCAGCAGTAGAGCGAGCAGCAGATGAATCAGGGTACATCCTTTGGCCATGGCCACAACTTAGGCACGTTGTGACTACTGCCATGGTCAACGCGCACCCAATGCCACATTTACCGCGATGGCTGCTATACAGCGGTGAGCTCGGGACGCCCATGACTTGCGACTGGAGCGCGAGGCCAGCGACAAAGGGATCATCATGCGCCAGATCATGGGCGCGACGGTGCATAATGCAGTCAAAGTTCTGCACGTAGCTACACATGCTCGCTGTCACTGCTGCAACGCGATGGGACCTCGTCTTCAATGACCCACGGGCCAACATGACTGACCGTGACGATCTCTAGACTTCGTGGACTGTACTACGATACGACATATACATACCTGACGCGCCTTGAGGCGTCGACCGAGACCATGGCCGCGCTGGCAGCGAAGCGGAAGCGAGACGCCAATGACATACCAGATATGCGCGCTCCTCCTGGCATGGACCAAGACAGTGAATTCTACGGCATGTATCTCGACAACACGGATATGCATTCACATGACAACGAAGGTCTCGCATCTGTGCTTGCAGCTCAAGCCTCTGCTATGCCAGAGCAACATCAACCGCAACAACACCCAATGCACGCGCCTGTCACACCACAGAACCCGACTAGACATCGGAAGCTCCAGACGCCCGGTTCGGTCGATGTGAGTGCGACTGATACGGCTTCCGCGGCGCTCGCGCAGTATCATAACATGATTGTGCCTGAGCCGACCGCGAACACGTTCATGCAGAACACGACACAGGGTGACAACACTGGAGGCGCAACGGGAGACCACCAGAGGACAACATCATTTGGAGATGGAGGGGACGCAGGTAGTGGAGACAACGAAGGTTCGCCAAATGGCACGTCGCAAACACCAGGAGGTGGCAAGCCAAGTGTCGGATCAGACGAGTGGCATAAGGTCCGCCGTGACAATCACAAAGAGGGTAAGCCTTGTCTATCCTAATCGCCTCTTGTGATACCCACTGACGTTCAACACCAGTCGAACGCCGGCGCAGAGAAACGATTAACGAAGGTATCAACGAGCTCGCCAAAATTGTCCCTGGTTGCGAGAAGAACAAAGGCAGTATTCTTGCCCGCGCAGTGCAGTTCATCACGCAGCTCAAGGACAACGAAACACAGAACATCGAGAAGTGGACGTTGGAGAAGCTGCTCACGGAGCAGGCTATCGCAGAGTTAAGTTCTAGCTGCGATAAGCTGAAGGCTGAGTGTCAGAGGGCTTGGGATGAGTGCGAGACGTGGAAGGCGAAGGCGGGAGCGGCTGGCGGGAGTGTGGATGAGGATGCGAAGGATGTGGAGGAGGAGGATTGAGGGTGAAGTTGCGGGTGTCGAGATTACAGCTTGGCTGAGGTGATCATCATGCGAGAAAGATGAGTCTGTCTGGAGGGCGACTTTTGGAGGGCGGAAAGTGGGATTTGCGATTTGGCTGCGCTGTCCTCTGGCAGCTGTCTAGCTCGGGCATAGTACACGGGTGTCTGCTTCACGAGACCATGCAATAATGTGTACATCCACCATTTCCAACATCGCCTCGTATCATCGTCTCGAGTCTGCTGTGCATACCTCGCCGCTTTGCTGGCCTCATGACATGCATCGAGTGTGCTCACCCTCGGGCCAACGAGCTCACGGACAATCCGTCACGAGCATTCCGTGTCCTCCCATCGTTACAGTCCGTTACTCAGTAGAACGACTCCACCATCGTCTCCTTGTTCGTCGTGTTTATACTGCCCGGTGCCATACCCTCTCCAAGCTTGAACACACTCTCCACAACACTCAATTCTGTCGCCGTCGTATCCAAGCCAGTCACAGCCATCCAGTCGTTCACCACCATGCCTGCGCCCACAACCGCTGAACCTCTGTTCACACTTCCTGCTACTAGCGGGACTTGTAGTAAAGAGCTCAGTTCATCCTGGTCCTGGATCGACGTCTTCGGGTGTACGAGTCCGCCTTGGTTTGAAAGCGACATGTAGCTGCCGGTAAGCACGTTGTCCGCGATCGTTTGCCGGAAGACTTCCACGCCTAAGACATCTGCAATAATCTCCTCCGTCTCCCTCTCCAGATCCGGATGCACCAAGGCCACGTGATCGTTAGCACATATCACATTGCCCAGCGCACTTAGTCTCTCCTCAATCCTCTGTATCTTCACACTATCCGGTATGCTGTTCCGCAAATGCTGCAGCTCCTGGTCTGTGGTTGAAGTAGGTACCAAAAGCCCTTTCCGGTTTCCGGCTGTGAGACGGCCTATGATTCGGGTTCCTGCGATGGTGGTGTGGCAGATGGGGATTACGTCTGCGAGCTCGGCTTCGAAGACGGAGTAAAAGTTCTCGGAGGCGCCGATGGCGACGAGGGCGTAGGCGTTTGTTAGAGTGGAGAAGACGCCAACTCTGAGAAGTGTATTAGCATGCGATGTCTAGATAGCGGAGGGATGTGCAGCTCACTCATTGGAGTTTTCGAACGAGGCGCGGACGGCCATGATTGCGGTGTCGTGGGTATTGAGGTCGCTTGTGATTTTGTGGTTGACGAGAAGATTGATTGAATACGATTGCCGGTAGCAGATGAAGCTGGTATATTTGTCTGTAGCGATCGGCGCAAAGTCGAGGGTATAGTGGGATATTTGTAGTGCAGTGGAATCTTCACATGCACGTCACAAGCTGAGGGTCCAATTCGGGGCGCTAGCGTGACTCGGCGATGAGTCTTCCTTTCTCACTTCGATTGCGCCTGAACGTTCCCAAAGCTGCAATATCCGTTCCGAGGGCACTATTCGAGCGTCTACAGTAGCGCTCTCCTTGATCTCACGCGATACTCGACTTTATCTCCTTGTCGTCGCCGTGCACACTCGAAGTGGAGAATGCGACATCATGACGAAAGGTAGCATGGCGACCTGAGACAGCGAGCTCGCAGCTCTACGCTCCACCAGCATCGTGGAACTCCTGACGAGCTGTCAAGCATCCACAATGTCCGGACTACATCTCCCGTCTCAGCTACATCGTCAAGATCTGCTTCATTGCCGACATGCCCGGAGCTTGCTGGCCACAGATCCAACCGCGGAAGGTACTTGCCACATTCTCGATCTCGAGAGTGTCTACGTACCGAAGGGAAGCATTGCCCTTATTGCGCCCCTGTCGGTGCAACAGAACTTTCTTCACCCATTGCGAAAGGGCCCAATGGGAAATATCGCTGCTCTACAGTCTGCAGCCGTGCTGCATGCGTGCGCTACATCACTTGAGTGAGAGCGATACGTAGACGCACCTGAAAAGCGCATGTCTGCACTCCAAGTCATGGTCGGCTCGAAGGAAGTCCCCAAGATAGACGATGAACGCCGCCTAGTGATACTGCATTATGTTGCCAGACCCGAGACTGTAAGAGTAGCGGCAGAGATATGTCGAAATCGCGTGGTGACGCAGGTAAGTGAAGTCTCGAAATCGTCCTCCTTCACCTTTGATTATTCGCGAGAGGCTAGTATCCATGTGGCAACAGACTCTTCCACCCAAGACTACATCAAGGTGCCTCAACAATCACCAGAATTGGATCACTCTTGTACTAATCGACAGTCACCTCGGACGTCTTCACCAAAGTCAAGAGTCTTTACAGTCTATGTACATCGAACAGCATCATAAAAAGATCAATCCATCACATCACCCGAAGTGGCACTGCCCCGGAAACATCCTCTCGGTAACCTTCCCCATAACCCCATGCTTCACCAAATTGCTCACGCCCCAGGCTCCCGGCCCCTTATAATTCCACATGAACCATCCCTTCGCTCCCCGCTCAAAAGCATCCAGCTCAGCCTCTATGAACTTCCTGGTAGCCGTCTTCAGTGGCCCGTTCCAGTACTGCATATCGACGTTCGTCGAGCACTGGCAGCCGTCGATGTAGCATGTGCTGCCTGCCACCGTCGAGCCGTCTGGGTTGGCGCAGATGTTTGTTTGGGCTGAGAACTCGCCGACGTACACTGGCAGATTTGCAGTGGAGGGAAGGAGGGCGGAGGAGGTCCAGTTGCAGGCTTTGGCTATGTGTTGGTCTTGCGTCAGGGAGGAGTCGGCGGCCATTTGGTTCTGATAGAGGTGGGTGTCTATTGCGAAGGGTGCAGGTGCGCTGGAGTTCGCGGACGCGGAGGTGTTGCCGAGGATAGCGGCGTTGACGTCCAGCCATTGCGAAGGACCCATGAAGCCATCGTGCATGATGATCTGGAGGTTCTTGTTGGTTGCTACAGAGCGCACGGCGGCATAAGCTTCTTGCGCCCAGGACTTGGTGGTTTCTAGATTGTTCTGTTGCCAGGAGATTGGCTCGTTGACGAGTTCCAGGCCGAAGACCACGTCGGCGTACGCTGGAGCGCCGTACTTACGGGCCATGGTTTGCAAGATCGAGATGCTCTTCTGCATGTTGGTCGTGCCGTTGGACTGCGCCTTGTCTTGCCATGCGACATTGCCAGACCGTCCGCTGTTATCGAACCCGTTCTGTGAGCCTGGCGATCCGTGACAGTCCACGAGGACCTTCAGACCTGCGCTACGGCACCAGCCAATTGCTTTTTCGAGATAAGCGTCAGCACCGGTGATGTAGCCCGAGCCAAAAGTGTCATACGCCCAATAGCCGATTGGAATGCGCACCGCGTTCAGCCCCAGACCGGCAATAGCTTTGATGTTGTTCTCGGTGATATAAGTCTCCCAGTGCTGCTTGAGCTTCGCTACCGCTCCATCGGTATGGTCGAAAGTCCACTGATCCACAGCATCGGTGCCTTCGAAGCAGTCCGAGTTCATCCACTTCTCCAGGATCAGCCATCCACCAAGGTTGACGCCACGAAGCGTCGATGGCATTGCAGGAGCAGCGGGCGCTGTGGCAGTTGGTCCAGCAGACTGCGTCGCATTGACTTGCGATGGCTTGAGGGTGACTGAGCTGTTTGATGATCCAGTCTGGTATGCGGCAGATGCTCCGGTGCCTGGTGGGAATGTCGCCATATCTGAGTCGCGGTAGCCCCATGGTGCCGTGCCGTGCGGCTGTGCACTGACAGTGATTGTAGCGTAGACGAGCGAAGTCACTGTCGATGCCGCGGCTGCTGCTAGAGTCGGTTCAATTTGCGCTAGACTTGGTGCTTGGAATGCATAGAACCAGTCTGTCGATGTTGCTCTCGGTGTGTGCGAGTGGCGATGTTGGTTGAGGTGTGGGTGGGCGTGCGTGGCGCTCAGAGTTGTTGCGGTCGCCAACACGGCGAGTGATGTTCGTGTCTTCATGTTGGATACGGCGATACGGGTGGAGCGGATCTTATGATGGCAGATGGCTACGTCTCGCGACTCCGCTGTGCTCAATGTTCAGTGCAGTGACTAGGCAGTCGTAGGTATAGTCGTCGCCAAGCCTGATATAGATGCTATTGTCGCAAGCCAGTTGCGACTCTCTGATCTAGTATGGAGAGTGCTCAACACCCTTCCAATATGCTGTAATCGTGAGTATGCTCTGCGTGATACCCTCGTCAATCTCTCTTGGTATGATCTCGATCTCTCCGTACAGTGGTAACGACAGCAAGGCAACAACAAAGCTCCCCCGAAGAGCGAATGTAAGTAGCCACTAGGACCTGCGCAACCACAAGGGCGCTGCCGAACAAAGACAAAGAAAGTGACAGAATGAGCACGTGAAAAGGAGGAACAAAGGGAGGAAATAAGGCAAGGAGAGAAGCACACTCAAAGTGAAGTGCAGGTGAGGTGGCGGAGCAAAACATGGTCGCTGCGCATTGCTGCCGGCCACTGCTCGGGTTGTGGGTGCCGCACGAGCTTGACGAGCAAAGATAGATAGCAGTGAGTGGCTGTGGGGCTTGAGTGTTACAGATTGAAGGAAAGGGATGATACGCGTGTACTTGGGGTGTTGGAGCCTTGCGCAGGCTCCAGTCTTTGACCTGACGGATTGAAAGTTAGAGCCGCTCGCGACCTGCTTGACTGTCTTTCAAGTGACGCTTCGTGTGCCTGGTCTGGATCCACTGGATGTAAGTAGCATTCCAGGATTGCCACGATGGTGAGGTCCGGCAGTCGTCAGCCTTGCGCGCTCGGGCCAATCGCCTAAAAGCTTAGCCTCACACCAGTCGCAGATCTCAGATGAAGGGAAAAGTGGTGGAGTATGGTAATCTATTGATAAAATTCTAGGGTCTTACAAATGACAAGGTGACGCGGAGTTTCGTGGTCTGCATGCTTGCTATCTCGAACACTTTGCTACGCAGGTGAGCAGAGTTGAGTGATTCATGAGTACGACCACCTCTGCGTTTGTTCGCTTGCCCATCCACTGAATGCCTCGACTGCGTCCAGTATGGTGGCTTCGCGACACGTCGCGTCGATCCTGGCTTCCTGACCAGCGTAGGCTGCTATTCCCCACGGCATGGGCTGCACCGCTGCACTCGATGCTCGAGGTCAGTGCTTAGACCGTGCTTCCTGTGTTAGGACGCATGTCTGCTCGCCGTCACATCTGAATCTCCCATTCTGCTTGTTGCCTTGAAGTGGCAGTCTGAGACGCATTGGACGTACTGAATACCGTATGGTAAGGCGAGTCTGACCCAGCTTGTACTAGTCGACGTTCGCTAAGTGCGCTGCTGTGGAGCGCCTGGCTCAAGGCTTTGCCGCCTTCTCCCGAAGTGGTCCAATGATCTTGTCCACCTGCTCCATCTCCCCAGCATCGAGCTTCTCGTCTCCAGCCCAGACATCCTTGGGTGTGTGCTTCGCCAACTCATCAAGTCCTGGCTGATAGTTTCTGACCTCCGAGCTCAGTGCAGTCACTGCCTTCTTCCTCACGCTCTGCTCCTTGTCCTCCATTGCCAGCTTAAGCAGCTTGGGCACCGCGCCGATAGCCAAGCATCTCTCCTGACACGGCGCATTGTTCTGCACAGCCGTGCTCAGACACCAGCATGCGTATCGTCTGCACTCCGCCTCCTCGCTGCCAAGCTGCTCAACGAGTGGCATCCAAAGTCCAAGTGCCTGCATATTGTTCGCGTTGTCGAGGTTCTCGATTAACTGCTCGAAGTTGTCCCAAGCAATGAGCTTGTTCTCCAGATCGACTTTATCGGCAGGAGCGGTGATGGCGAGCATAGCCTCTCGCATACGGTCGGCGTCTGAGGGACCACCCAGAAGTTGCGCGAGGAGTTCCGGGTTGAGGCTTTTCGGGTTGCGCGCTGCGCCGTTGGGTGCTTGTGGTTGACCGCCGGCGCTGTTTTCGATCCCCCATTGGAGAAGCTCGTTGAATTGCGACATGGTGCTCCTGTCTGTTGTGGTTGGTACTTGCTGAGGTCGAGCACCTGAAGTCGATCTGTGTGTAAGTGCTCTCGAGGACGTGCAATTCAATGCATAATATAGGGCCTAGGATGGACAGAAGAGCGAGTAGCAAGCCCTGCGCTTGGCACTCTGCATGCACTGGTCGTTTCTCGTGACTTCCACGTGGCTCAGCAGTGGGATATCGCGCAGGGCGACACCGGCACTTACAGCGAGCCTGGTCTGAACGAGACAGTTGAGGCGGAGCGCCAACCCTGCACAAAATGTGCTAAGACCTCGACAGGCCAGACTGACGACACGCTCGTACCCTTGCGAATGTTTGCAAAGTCAGCAAAAGTGCATTGACCCTAGGACTCGTTCCTTCCCCACTACCCCGCCACATCGCATAATCGTATGTTCAACAAATATGCGCCTGGCATTGGTATGCTGTATGTGGGCTGGCAGGGCATGTGGGCAGACTGTGACGACACAGTCGGAGTGAGGACCCGAAGTAATGGTGCTGGCTGAGTGGCGATAGCATGGCGTCAGCAGTGGCAGTGAGCCGGCGGAGCCTCACTTGCATTGAAGAACGCGCGTATGAGAGGCAACACCAATACTCGTGACAACGCATGATAGGCAGCCACTTCTTGTGAAAGTGTCTTCTGTCCATCGTATCCGGACCTCGTCGTAATTTCCTCCTCCCACCATAGATATTGCTCTTGCTGCAGGAGCACGGCGTTCGTGATTCGCTATCGCATAGGCCATCCGGCAGGAACGCTTCGCCAAGACTCGCCTGCCCTTGATCTCACCGACAGCTGGAAACATCTTTACATCACCAACCTCACGTTACACCTCACCCACACCTGCCACATCCGCCCTGCTGTACTCCATCACCACAGCTCACTCGATCTCATCACTCCACAACAACTCACACGCCCATCACCGCCGCCATGGAGGGTACGTACAGCCCAATCGCTCACTTGGCTGTGGTCAGCGCAAATACAGCACACAGCTGCTTGTGCGACCATACAGCCCATCAAGGATCATGCTGACAACATCTTCTTGCAGAGGAAGTTGCCGCTCTCGTCATTGACAATGGGTCAGTACACAGCTTTTGGCCGGCGGCACAGCCTGTGGCGACTTCTGCTACACCAGTAGCCGACATGGGCCGGTGCGCTCATAGTGAATGCAGCGCTGACATGGAATAGATCTGGAATGTGCAAGGCTGGTTTCGCTGGTGATGATGCGCCCAGAGCCGTATTCCGTAAGTGCCACTGGGAAACACCATCCATTTGCCGCAACTGCTAACTGCGCACAGCGTCCATTGTGGGCCGTCCCCGCCATCATGGGTATGTCCATACCTAGCCTCCACGTCCATCTCGATGTCTAACAAGAACGCAGTATCATGATTGGTATGGGCCAGAAAGATTCATATGTGGGAGATGAGGCACAGAGCAAGCGTGGTATCCTTACCCTCCGCTACCCGATCGAGCACGGCGTGGTCACCAACTGGGATGATATGGAGAAGATCTGGCATCACACTTTCTACAACGAGCTTCGTGTCGCACCCGAGGAGCACCCTGTCCTCCTCACCGAGGCTCCCATCAACCCCAAGAGCAACCGCGAGAAGATGACGCAGATTGTCTTCGAGACCTTCAACGCCCCGGCCTTCTACGTCTCCATCCAGGCCGTCCTCTCCCTCTACGCTTCCGGACGTACCACTGGTATCGTCCTCGACTCCGGCGATGGTGTCACCCACGTTGTGCCCATCTACGAGGGTTTCGCGCTTCCTCACGCCATCTCGCGTGTCGACATGGCTGGTCGCGATCTTACCGATTACCTGATGAAGATCCTCGCCGAGCGCGGCTACACATTCTCTACCACTGCCGAGCGTGAGATCGTCCGCGACATCAAGGAGAAGCTCTGCTACGTTGCCCTCGACTTCGAGCAGGAGATCCAGACCGCCAGCCAGAGCTCCTCGCTCGAGAAGTCCTACGAGCTTCCCGACGGTCAAGTCATCACCATTGGCAACGAGCGCTTCCGTGCTCCCGAGGCTCTCTTCCAGCCTTCCGTTCTCGGTCTCGAGTCTGGTGGCATTCACGTCACCACCTTCAACTCCATCATGAAGTGCGACGTCGACGTCAGGAAGGACCTGTACTCCAACATTGTCATGGTACGTTTTGATCACGTCTATTCATGGACCCATAATAGCTCATACTAACGTCTCACAGTCTGGTGGCACTACCATGTACCCAGGCATCTCCGACCGCATGCAAAAGGAGATTACCGCCCTCGCCCCTAGCAGCATGAAGGTCAAGATCATCGCTCCTCCTGAGCGCAAGTACTCCGTGTGGATTGGTGGGTCAATTCTCGCGTCGCTGTCCACGTTTCAGCAGATGTGGATCTCGAAGCAAGAGTACGATGAGTCCGGTCCCTCGATCGTCCACAGGAAGTGTTTCTAGGAGCAAATGGCTTCGGAGGATGATGGTCACAATTGTGCGAGGCATCGTGGACGGTATGAGTATCGCGATAGTAGCCAGAGGCAGAAGGCCCATTCGGGGCTGCACAGCGTCTGTGTCGTGGCATCGCTGTTGATGGCAGCTGCATCAATCAAATGGTAGCTGTAAGCAATAACGTTTGTTAGATGGTGTGCCTTTCTCCTCTCATGGTATGGTTTCTCATGTGCACCTACATGTATACTCATGAGAGCAGTTATGCACGACGCAACTTCGCCGAGAGACAACAGTCCGTATGCACGCTATACTTCAGACTCCGCCTTTCATGAGCGTCGCTGCCACCTCCTCCCAATGTTGCAGCAAACATGATACCACCTCGAGAAAAGCGAAACAATCACGGAGAAGACATTACGTTCACGCCCTCCCAAATCGCGACAAACCCTCCCATTCTCTCCTGGGCGGACCATCTCACGCACTCACTGTTGCAGCTAACATTATGATACCTCAGGCGAGTCGAGAAACCCACGGAGAAACACTTCCTACGCGTCCGGCGAATATACAAGGCAAATCTCACATTCTCAAACGAGCGGCTCAAGTTACGTTGTCACAGCCACAGGGACTATCACGAGATCTCAAGAGAGATGTAAGAGCCACGAAGAAGGCATGCTTGAACAACCTGCGAAATATCGAGAAGGTCATACATCTTCTCGCATGCAAATCTCACTCCGTTGTGACGATCATGGCTAATATCGTAGTCTCTCAAGAATGCTTAGAAGATTGTTGAGAGGCTGCTTCTGCACATCGTAGCAATGTAAGGTTAGTGTCGTCTTCTCTCGGCAGTCAGAGCGTTGCAAGTACTTGTGCATGGCAGATAGACGTGCCGTGTGCACTCACTGGCGCTGCTTTTGTCAAGACCATACCCGCTGACGAGCAGCCTGAATAAAGTGCCCTGAGTCTTCCGGGGTGTATTTCTCTTGTTCATGGACTATATTTGTCGATTATGTTTGCATTACGTGCCCCGTTCCTTTGCGCAGATGATCCGAGCTACTGCTTCCAGTGCGGAGGTAGCATGAGGGCGGGAAAGACTTGAGACTGGCGCCAACGTGGCTGCCCGGCTTGGTATCGACCAGGCCGGTGTGAGTATTCTTCCGCTTGGCTTCAGATTTCCACTACGCTGCACAGGAGCTGAGCACAATACTGGTGTTGATGCCACTAAAAGTAATATCTAGTTTCTGTTTTAGCTGTACAGCCCGTCGACAGGTCATCGTACCCAGAGCTGTCCTAGAACGGCATCATGAATGAGATGAGATCCTTCCGGAGGCGAAGGAAATCCAGCATATTGGCTAAAGCGCGAAGTCAAAGCCAAAGCCGATAAGCTACAGATCATTCCGCGCGACCTCATGTATACCATACAGACCATTCTTGCTCACGTTCAGCGCCGCCGACAGCACGCGCAAGATCAAGCAGATCGATGAAAGCGGCAAGGGCAAGGCCAACCAAAATATATCCTCTCACCCGAACTCATCCCATGCATGCAAAGTTCGCTGGCAAATCTCAGCACGAAGAAATAGCTCACTTGATCATTGATGCAGCCCTCGCTGTCCACGCTCAGCACTCGGGACGCCGACGAGACGACTCGCATGATCATACACTGCGACCGCGAAGTTCAACATCAAGCAGATTGGGCAGAAGTCCAAGAAGTACATTGACGACATCAGCAACGTACAGGCATCTCTCGATGCCGGATCTTCCGGCGATTCTGTTCTACTTACAGCCGTGTTTGTTGGACGGCTCGAAGGACAGACAACGACGATTGATGAAGATCAAGACACCGGGAGTAAGGCTGCTCGGTTCATTGGCCGTTCAGTGCAGCGAAGCGCGATCTGACGGTTTAGTAGCGTCGCTGGTAGTTCGAATTAACATAGGTGGGTTGGGAGGCAGAGGCAACGGGCGAGGAATCGTTGTGATGAATGTTGTGACGGGGTAGCAGCGTCGTGAAGCAATTTCAGCGTCCGTAATGAGCGTCTCGTGACGATGTCAGGTACAGAGACAGAAGAGACGAAGGACTCGCTCACCCATCGCCGCTCTTCCAGAAGTCTGAAGAAGTCAGTAGGTAGATCATTCTTTGAAGCGTAGATCGATCGCAACGTGACAAGAGCCAGTCTAGCGAGGTAGTCTTAAGGCGGCTGCGGAAGACACATCGCTGGGCACATGGTCTCTCACCGACGGCGTAGACGCGATGTGGCACTAGCGGCGAGGATGGTAGTAATATGAGCGCTTCCCGTACTTGTGGGAGAACTGTAACAAGTCCAATGGATGTTATTGTGCCGGGCTTGGCGATGGTCGAGGCTTTTCTCGGTGGCAGAACCCGGAACGAACCGACTCCTCCTTTGCTGTCTGTCGACCTCAGAGCTCCAAACCACATCTCCTCTCACCACACCTCACTACACCTCTCCATACCCCTCAACATGCTCAAGAAGTGAGTCGAATTGATACAGATACCACCATTGATGCATTTACTGATGACCATCACCTCTACAGCGGCATCACCAGGTCGTTGCGCGCGGCGGCGCTCCGCCGACCGGCTTTCCCAGCAAAGTCTTTCCTACCCGCCGCATCACAACGCTTCGCCAGCACCGACTCGGCAAAGGATGGCAAGATCCATTCCGTCATCGGAGCTGTTGTCGATGGTACGTGGATGGCAAGACGCGCGATTGCGCGCGCAATGGCTCGCAGGAGAGAACCGCCGAGCTAACGCCCGAGGACAGTCAAGTTCGGCACTGAGCAGCTTCCCGCCATCCTGAACGCCCTCACAACACAAAATGGCGACAACAAGCTCGTGCTCGAGGTTGCGGTAGGTGGCGAAACAGCTTGAACACCCGCGAAAGCACCGACCGCAGACGCTGACAGTGCGTGCAGCAACATTTGGGTGAGAACATTGTGCGATGCATTGCCATGGACGGTACCGAGGGTCTCGTTCGTGGCGCCACCGCTACCGACACCGGCAACCCCATCATGATTCCCGTCGGCCCAGGCACACTCGGCCGCATTATGAACGTCACTGGTGACCCCATTGACGAGCGCGGGCCCATCAAGCACGACAAGAAGCTCCCCATCCACGCCGACCCACCTGCCTTCACCGAGCAATCGACTTCCGCTGAGATTCTGATCACGGGTATCAAGGTTGTGGACTTGCTCGCTCCTTACGCTCGTGGTGGCAAGATCGGTCTCTTCGGTGGCGCTGGCGTCGGCAAGACTGTGTTCATTCAGGAGCTCATTGTGAGTGCATATAGTACGCTGAAAGAGTTTGCAGGAGCTGACGGACGTGCAGAACAACATCGCCAAGGCCCACGGTGGTTACTCCGTCTTCACTGGTGTCGGTGAGCGTACCCGTGAGGGTAACGATCTGTACCACGAGATGCAGGAGACTGGTGTCATCAACCTCGACGGCGAGTCCAAGGTCGCTCTCGTGTTCGGTCAGATGAACGAGCCTCCAGGTGCCCGTGCCCGTGTTGCCTTGACTGGTCTGGTATGTCACACAATATACTTCCTCAAAATGCATCCGCTGACAATCTAAAGACTGTAGCCGAATATTTTAGGGACGAAGAGGGCCAGGATGGTAAGTCTAGATGCGATTTTGCACCTTCTCCTCCCAAACAAGTCCGGATTTCCAATGCTTCTGTCGACTGCACCACGGCAGAAAGTCGCGCCACGCTGTCACAGTGAGAATGCCAGGGCATGAGACTAGGAGCGAAGAGGGGCACACTGTCTCTCGCTGACTGCGCATGTGTTATGGACGGCGCCAAGTGCATTGACAGAAGCGTTGGAAACCAGCGCAGATTTGGGAGAAGCAGCTGCAGGTAACACGCGTCGCATTGACTAACAGCATCGCAGTGCTCCTCTTCATCGATAACATCTTCCGATTCACACAAGCCGGTTCCGAGGTGTCCGCTCTCCTCGGTCGTATTCCATCCGCCGTCGGCTACCAACCCACCCTCGCCGTCGACATGGGACTTATGCAAGAGCGTATCACCACGACCCGGAAAGGGAGTATCACGTCCGGTTCGTTTCCCCTGCACAATCCGCTCATACTACGTATACGCCGCTAACACCTCATTCCAGTGCAAGCCGTCTACGTGCCCGCCGACGATTTGACCGATCCCGCCCCAGCCACCACATTCGCCCATCTGGACGCCACGACTGTGTTGTCCCGCGGTATCTCCGAGTTGGGCATCTACCCCGCCGTCGACCCTCTCGATTCCAAGTCCCGCATGTTGGACCCCCGTGTGGTTGGTGACGACCACTACGACACTGCCACCAAGGTGCAGCAGATGTTGCAAGAGTACAAGTCGCTGCAGGATATCATTGCCATTCTCGGTATGGACGAGTTGTCGGAAGCCGATAAGCTCACCGTCGAGCGTGCGCGCAAGCTGCAGCGTTTCTTGAGCCAGCCGTTCACTGTCGCGACGGTGTTCACGGGTATTGAGGGCACGCTTGTGGATCTCAAGGACACGATCCGGTCGTTCAAGAGCATCATGAGCGGAGAGTGTGATGACTTGCCCGAGGGTGCTTTCTACATGGTGGGTGATATTGAGAGCGCACGGGCCAAGGGCGAGAAGATTCTGGCGGATTTGGAGAAGGACTAGATGGGTTCTGTGGAGAGAACAGTGACTACTGAGAGGCGGTCTTGCGTAGCTTTGAAGGCACGCGAGGCTTGTGTGTACAGAGCAAAAGCTAGAGTCGAGAGGCGAGGGCTGTAGTGTGTAGACTAGTGCTGTGGAACCGTGGTCCGTTTGCATCTCGTGTCTTCCTCCGAGTCCTCGATCATTCATGTCCACCTCTCCGGAATTGTGAAATGCATTAAATGCTCAAATCAGCTTGCTTGCGGCAGCGAGTCCCTCAACTGCCACGCTTTTGAGAGATGTTGATGTGAAAGAGACTGGCGACAAGCTATGTCTGCTTCTCACCGGCCGGTCCATTTCAAGACTCGTACTTATATGAGTAGCTCTGGAGACGCACAAGCGTATTCTCGTTTTCTAGGAGGCATTGGTATGCGTGGCCCTTGCTACCACCACAGACAGATACGGCAACGCCTCAACCGTTGCGATCTGGAAGCTGTTGTATATGCTGCGGTGCTTGACGTGCACTTCGTACACTGCGTAGAAGAAACTCTCTGAGACGCTTCGCCTCTGCTCAATGCGGGCAATGACCAGGTGTCCTGCCATGATGTGGCGGCTAAGTCGCTACAGTCCACTTTCTCTCAATACCCATCCCCTCCACTCCCCCAAGCAATCTCCCTTCTCTCCTCTTCGCTCACTTCCTCCTCACTCTCACCGCCGGCAAGACCCAGACCCTCCAGCCGCTCGAGCTCGCGTTCGAAGAACCCTCCTTCAGCCTCCTCGGCTTTCTTCCCCATGTCTTGACCATCGAATCCCATGCCTTCGGCAAAATGCCGCACATTCCACCAATGTGTCAGAGCCCTCATACCCTGCTCCAGTGGTAGCGCATCCTCGACCGTCCCGTCAACATCCCCCAGCCCATTCCCTCCAAACCCGCCACCGCCACCCGTGAGCCAATCATCCCGCAGCTCAGCGGGGATGGTCAAGTAGACAGCAGTAATGATCTTCATATTCCCCTGCCGCCATTTGCGACCGCAGAAGGGGACCTGAGACTTGAAGAGTTTGAGCGTGTAGTACCTTAGCTCCTTTACGGGGATCCGCAGGGTTTTCTTGAGG
>JAVRRP010000329.1:0-20842 GCA_036872775.1 Oleoguttula sp. CCFEE 5521 | reverse complement strand
ACGACGCCAAAGCCTCCGTAGTCGAAGCCAAGAAAGAAGCCGCCAAGCAAGACGCCATAGATCGCAAACCAAAATACATCAACAACCTGCTCGACGCCGCTGCAAGCCGGAAACAAGACCAGCAGGTTGCGAAGGAGAAGCTGCTCCAGCGCGAGCGGGAGGACGAGGGCGATGAGTTTGCGGACAAGGAGAAGTTCGTCACGGGCGCTTACAAGCTGCAGCAGGAGGAGACGAGGCGGCTGGAGGAAGAGGAGCAGAGGCAGAGCGAGGTTGAGGAGGCGAGGAAGCGGAAGATGGGGGGTGGGATGCAGGGATTTCATCGAAATTTGCTCGATCAGACAGAGAGGTTGAGGCAGCAGGAGGTGGAGGCTGCGGAGAAGGTTGAGAGGGAGGGAGGGGTGAAGCTGTCTGCTACTGCTGATGAGAAGAGAAGGACGGACGCGGAGGTTGCGGCGGAGTTGAAGGCGAAGGGTGTCAATGTGCATCTGAATGAGGATGGGCAGATTACGGACAAGCGTGAGCTGTTGTCCGCTGGGCTGAATGTGGCTCCGGCAGGCAAGACGAATGGCAGTGGTGGATCGGAGCATCTGCGTTCTGATCGCAAGGCAGCGCAGTCGGCTTTCCCACGCAAAGATCACTCGAGTCAGCAGGCACAGCGCGAGCGGCAGACGAAAATGATGGAAGAGCAGCTCGAGGCGTCACTGAAGCGGAAGCGAGAGGAAGATGATGCGCAGCGTGAAAAGGAAGAGCGAGAAGCGAAGAGCAAGAAAACGGAGACCGAAGTCAGCGATGCCAAGACGAGGTATCTGGCTCGGAAAGCGGCCAAGGCGAAGGAGAGTGGGTGAGGAGTTGTCGTCGATCTCGACCGCTCTCTACCACCCAAACGCCACTTGTTCAGGCCCACTCGAGCGTCATGTGTGCACCTGCAAAACTGCAGGTTGAGCACGCGGGTCGTGCAACATAGTCCAGGTCAGTCCTCATGCTTCCCACAGCACAGCAACACGAAGGGCAGACTTTCAGGACGGCAAAGCAAGCTATTACTCAATGCCTGCTTTGTATCAATTACAACGCCCAAGATCGAAGGCGTGCATCCCGAGTCGACTTTATCGATTTCATCTTGTGGTATCAAGTTGCGGTGTATCGTGTGTGCTGATATTTTTTCAGATCAAGTGAGCAGAAGCAGGAAGCAGCGAGTGGGAAATAACAGTAACTGGCACGCTTACGATTCCTGCGGGCACCCACGCTCTCGTTGAAATCGCCAGAATGATCGCGCTACGCAGCTAGCGAGGAACTCATACCGAAGTCGACAGGAGCACATCTCGAGATTATTCTACTGGCCCAGCACTGGACAAAGTCCATCCGTTGCGAACCTGACTGGGCAGATTGACTCTAGGAGGCTGGATAAGGTTTCAGCTCCCCTGCATGCCCGCCTTTCTAAAAGCCAAATCCTCGAGACCTCCATACACAAGGGGCACATCACACCATTACTGCGGCAATACACGGCATCCTGTCAGACTACCCTTCTTCTCCACAGCAGTGAGCATGAGAAGGCGAGATGGAATGCGACGTAAGCCATCATCATGGAATACGAGATTCTTCAACCCCGCCAGTTTTCTCCGCGTTGGTGTTGCACAAGTATATTGAGCAAAGCATTAAACATCACAGCATTCGGGATGCCTCGTGCAAGGAACGTGCCTTGCATAAGCTGCTGGATGTCCCGCCCCGCAGGCTGGGAGAGCTAGTACCTGCATAAGCGTTGAGAAAGTAAGACGACGCGAGAAACAGTGCGGGATATGCAGAATACGATAATGGAAGCTACTACTCGAAGACTTGCACTTCCGAACAAATGGATGCGACGGCGCAAATGGAATATTCCCCGAGGGAATCTGACAACGGTGCTCCACAGCCGCTGCAAAGCGAAAATCATTTTGCAACACAGCACACGCCGTGGCACACGGGTTCCATACAAAATGACATTCGCAACATCTCAATGCGATCATGCCTTCTGCTGTAGTGCAGCACACTGCACAATGGTTCAATGGTTAACATGCCATTGTGCGAGCATCGCCGACCGAACATGCAGAACGCCTCGACTACCGATCCGATTGGCCGACAGCCACCAACTTACGTCAGACCAGATCACTACCCATCTCACCTCGAGTCCACAGTGCAGAGCTACTGCATGATTCGATCAGCACGATGCGAACGAGCCAGAGGACCTGCGTCGGATCATTGGGTAGGGTCTAGGATCACCTCGCTCGAGCAACAGGTACAGCTTGAGTACGTGCCGCGTGCATTCGTATCTCCAACCTCTCTGTTCCGATGCAGCCGGGTACAAGTAGGTAGCTCGTCGAGTCTTGCTACTGTCTATTGTGTCTTCTTACAAGCCTTTCACACTCGTTTGTGCGATCCATTCGCCTAATCAATTCTCTACTTGTTCCTCATTCGTTGATCATATTTCTCACAATGTCTCCATCTCTCTCGGTACTGCTTGCCGCATTACACGCCAGCCATGTCGCCGCATCGCCCTGGAACATCCTCAACCGCAACAAGCGCGGTGAGAGTCAGGGTGGTACCTGGAATCAAGGATCCTCCAGCGGCGCTGGACACCCCTCTGCCTATAGCCAAGGTGGCGCCTGGTCAACCGAGAGCTCAACCCATGTCTACACATCGATAACATCTTCGACGCCGACTCCATACACGAGCAGCTGGGGCCACTCTTCATCTTCCTCGACTTGGGCTACGCCGACCGTGACGTACACCGCACCGGTAGAGACGGCTACCTGGACTGCACCTGGTCATAGCTATACGTATACCGAGACTGCGTGGCGTACTACCTCGACTTGTCCGCCCGTCCAGCCGGTCACCGTGTATGTTACCAAGAACTGGAACGTTACTACGACTGAGGAGGAAGTGAGCACCAAGACGGCGACTGAGGTTGTGTATTCGACAAAAACTAACGAGGAGACTGTTATTGTGAGCAGTGTCGTTACTGCGCCTGGTGAGTGGGGTTCGACTTGCTGAAGCCCGAGTGCTTGAAGCGCTCCGTACTGTGTAGCTTGCGGATCGATACGACGATGACTGACTGGACCAGGTACTACCAGCACAGAGTATGAGACCTCGACGGAATGTATCACTGTCACGCAAGTCAGCACGGCGCCAGGTGAGTTGTACTTGAGGAATCGATGCTCTTGAGTGAGGGCTACTGAGCGACATGCTCACTTGCTCAGGTACTACGACCACGGCATATTCTACCGAGACGCTTCCGGCGCAGACTGTAATTGAGGTATGATTGACACCACTTTCCAAATGATAGTCCGTACACTGACTCATTTTGTTGTAGACATCGACCCTGCCAGGTATGACCAGAAAGTGGCCCAATCGCTGTAGCACCTTCCCTGCTAACAAGTCTCAGCTGCAACCCACACAGCCACGCAGTACGTGACAGTGCCATATACAACTACTATCACGTCTACCGCTGCGCCAGTGACGTACACAAGCACATCTGTCAGCGTGCCTCCGCCTAGCACCATAGTGCAGACATCAACGGCGCCCGCGAGTACGGTGTATAAGCAGACTACGGTTACGGAGGAGCTCACGACCACTATCGTTTCGACTTTGGCGCCGTCGACGGCCACTGTGTACTCAACTTTACCGGGTAAGCGGAGCTGATCTCGTAGTGGAAGGCTCGGCTAACAAGCGGAGCAGGGTCGACTGTAATGAGTACCTCTACATTGCCGGCCGGGCCGCCGCAGACTGTCGTTCTGACCACGACTGTACCCGCTTCGACGTGGTATCAGTCAACGACTATAACAAATGAGCTTACTGTCACATCGACGTCCACTGTGGTATGTAATGCCCGTGCTCCTCGCAAACTATGAGAAGGAGAAGTATGTTACGGCTACTGATCTTCATCACAGGCACCCAGCACTGTCTACACCACCGAGACATATCGCGAGACTAACTATGCGACTATTACGAAGACCCAGGCCCCGACTACGGTGTACAACACGGCGTACGCGACTGTGACGACTCCAGTCACAGTCTATACTACCGCCTATGAGGCGCCGAGCACTGTGACTGCCGAGCGCACTCTTACTGTCAATTCTGTTTACACAGTCAATAGTGTGCAGACCCAGACTCGAGAGGTACCTGTGACCCAGGTGAGTAATTTGGAGATGCATTTCGCGTTGTGACTGAGTGCTGACGGAGGGCAGACAAACACAGTCTATGAGGTTTCGACCGCCACCGAGGAAATTACGTCGACGGTCGCGCAGACGCCCCTTACAGTGTACCAAACGAGCTACGCCACTAGCACAGAGTACAAGACTGCGCCTGGCCAGACTGTCTACGCTACTGCGACTATTGTCGTACCCGTGTGTCCAGTCCAGCCAGCTTCAATCAGCACGACTACAGCGACCATCACTAGCACATGGTACGAAACAGCGCCAGGCCAGACCGTCTATCAGACAAGCTACGCCACTGCTCCGGGCCAGACAGTTTACCACACGAGCTACGAGACTGCGCCAGGATCGGCTATCTATGGGACTTCAGTCCAAGTGGCCACCACCACCGTCACCCTCCCCGCTGGCCCCGCCACACCTCTCCCAGCAAGCACAATCACAGCCATCTCAACGCAGATCATCACCCTCCCGGGCACGACGTACTACACCACAGCGCAGGGCTACAACACCACTGTCATCAGCGCGAGTACGGGCGTCACGACGGTGTATGCTACCGAGACTGTGTACGAGACGCAGAGTTGTGGGACGGTGAATCAGCCCACGACGGTTTGGTCGACGACTTCGGAGAGTTGGGGTTATGGAAAGCCGACTGAGACGGGCAATGGGTGGGGTTCGGGAAGCTCTGGCAAGCCTACGACGACAGCGACGGGGTGGGGAGAAGGAGGCTCTGGAGGCCATAGTAGTGCGACGGCTGCGCCGGCTTCGACGAGTGCTGGAGGGTATGGCGAGCATGAGGCTGCGTCTGGAGGGTGGGGAGGGCAGCAGGGTGGTCGTGGAGCGGGGTGGAGTGGGCAGGGGTGGAGGGCATAGGGGACTGATTGGTATGGTCAGGGGAACGGCTGCGAGGAGATCGTCGATCGAACATGGGACGTTAATGAGGAGGGACGAGGCATGATACACGAGCAATGCGATAAATGTAGGGAATGAACCCGTGTTGACACTAACTGCGCATGGATGTCCACGCCCGGTCTTGTGACTGAGCTCCATATCGAGTCCACTGGAGACAAAACGCAGCACGTTGGACCTCGAGGTACTGCTACATTTCGGTCGGGCTCACAGGGCGGACTGCATTACCTGAAGAGCGAGCATAGCTTCCACTGAATAGACTGAACACGACAGCTGGCCAGCGGTAGAAAGCTGTCGGTACTCCGTCCGAGACATGCCGATGTCCGTGTGTGTGGCGTCCAGATCTCAGATCGCTCCGTCATCTTCTGCATAGGGCAGGAGAACGCGGCTGTAAGAGAACAGCGCACCGCTCGAGCGATAGCGGTATTGGGACGGTGACTTTTGGAGAAGTAGGAATCGTATTGGTCTCAGGAATACGTATGAACAGTAAGAGAGAAGGAGCTACCGACGTGCTTTCCGCGTTGGCGAAAAGTAGATGTTGAATTCATAAGCCACACCCGCGCGTTTGGGACGGAGATAGAGCTGCACCTCGCATACGATTATGATGCTTAGATAGCGCGGCGTTCGCGTGCCTAGACTACCGCATACATTCCACACTCTCCGTTGCTTCTATAGCATGATGAGTTTTTTGAACGTGACCTTTCTGTTCGTCTGACCTTGCCTGAGGATGTCTCCCACGTCCTACGACTTGTCACCCACCTAGCATTTCTTAGCACCCATGCGATACCCCCCAAACCGCATTGGAACTGGGATCTTCGCTGTGACAATGGAGCCCACGGACACTTTGATTGAGACGGAGATAGACCTGGAGAGACGGGAGCAAGAGCGCGGCAAGCGGCAACGTAATGGCAGCACAAAACCTGTGAATGGCGGCAACGACCTCTCCATCACCACCCAACTCCCCTCCGCAGAAGAGTCCGAACCCAGCGAAGACTCTCCCCTCCTGCCCCGACGATACGACAACCGCAAAGATTCCTGGTCCGGCGGCGACGACTTTGCTCATCTGCCATGGCACAAGCGACCGAATCTAATATGGGTGCTGGCACCTTTCTTGCTCATGGCATTGGCTTTTGGAGGGTCAATGTCGCCTAAGATCAATCTCATCCTGCAGCTCATATGTAAGGAGTACTACGATGAGCGCGCCGCAACGGAGCCAGGCTTCACGATGGTGCCGGTGGACTTTTCTGGAGGCTCGAATAATGATCAGTGCCGCATTCCGGAGGTGTCGAGTAAGGTTACGCTGTTCACGCTGTGGATTGGGTTGATCTCGGGTCTGATCTCGGCTGTGACGAGTCCGAGGTTGGGCGCGCTGAGCGATCGGTATGGGCGGAAGAAGATTCTGATTATTACAAGTTTTGGCACGATTGCGAATGAGATCTTCACTATTATTGCGGCGCTGCATCCGGATACCTTTCGCGTTGAGTGGCTGCTTCTGGGTTCTGCGCTGGACGGTCTGACGGGATCTTTCATAGTCGCTATGGCGATTGTGAACGCCTACGCTACGGACACTGTGCCTGCGTCGCAGCGGAACGTGGCATTCGGATACATACACGGCTGTCTCTTCAGTGGTGTTGCTCTGGGTCCTATCCTGGCTGGCTACATCGTCAAGTGGACGGGCAAGATCGTCATCATCTTCTACATCCTGCTGGCAGTGCACATCTTCTTCATCTGCTTCATCGCATTGGTCGTCCCAGAGTCGCTCTCAGCGAGACGCCAGCACGCCGCGCGAGCGAAGCACGCTGTAGCAAAACGCGATATGGACGAGAATCTCGACTGGATCAACCAGCTGCGCAGCTTCAACCTCTTCGCGCCCTTGAAAGTCCTCTGGCCCACTGGTTCCGGGTCCTCGATCCGCCTTCGCTCGAATCTGGTGGTCTTAGCGGCAGTCGACACGATCATGTTCGGCGTCGCCATGGGCTCTATGACCGTAGTGATCATCTACACGAACTACCAATTTGGCTGGAAGACTTTCGAATCCGCGAGGTTCATCAGTATAGTCAATATCTGCCGCGTTTTCTGCCTGCTGGTCGTGATGCCCTTGCTCACGAGACTTGTGCGAGGCAAGCCAGGCGGGCCGAAGCAGAGCAAGGCTTCTGGGAGCGATAATTTCGACCTGTCCATCATCCGCGTCGCCGTCTTGTTCGATACCTTGGGCTACCTAGGCTACACGCTCGCGAGGAGTGGGAACATGATGATCCTTTCTGGCACTGTGGCGGCTATCGGTGGGATTGGCTCGCCGGTCCTGCAGTCTGCGCTCACGAAGCATGTTCCAGCCGATCAGACTGGGCAGTTGCTGGGGGCGAGTGGGCTGCTGCATGCGCTGGCTAGGGTCGTGGCGCCGACGATTTTCAGCGCGATATATGCTGCGACGGTGGGGAAGTTCACGCAGACTGTGTTTGTATGTTTGACGGCTACTTTTGGGGTGGCGTTTGTGTTGACTTGGTTTGTGAAGCCGCATGGTGAGTGGTTGGCTTCTTTTGGGACTGTCATGGGGATAGTTGCTGACAATGTGATAGTATATCTTAAGGACGATCAGACAGCTATGCCAGCTTCGGCTGTAGATGATGAGGATGGCAATGCAGACGGCAGCGATGCTCCACGACCACGCAAGAGAGAACAGAGTGTCGGTGGGCCTATTGTCGGCGCCGTGACGGCAGCATTCGCGAGTTCACTTGCTTACCTGGGTATCACTTCGACCCGGTAGTGAGGCAGCGTGGCAAATTCAGGCTTATGGCGTTGCGTGTTGGGTGTATATCTCTGAGCCGGGATCTGTACGATGATGGACTACCTACTAGATCTGAGCGGTACATATGGGATGGATGAATGATACGGCAGAGCATGTATAGCATTGAAGCGTCAGCGCGTCTTCTGTAAACCCATTTCATGTGCTCTAGTTGTCTATATTTGCTGGACGTATTGTTTATTGACGCTCGTCCGAGCCTAGAACCTCGCCCGCAATTGCGTGCTTCGGGAACTTTTTTGGCTGCTGAGAAATGCACTCCCATGTTTCATACTTACTGCACTGAGCTACTCACCCGTCAGACTACAGGATACAGGACAATATGAGCGTCCCCAGGTCCTGCGCGGCCATCTCGCGGACTATCACTCGCTCTGTCCGCAAAACAAACCCTCGAGTCCGCTCCCTTCCCGCCCATCGATGCCTTCACAGCTCGAGCAAAATCGCCTCCCAAGCAGCTGCGCCTCACCGAGTACCCGAAGTCGACACTGTGATCCCAGCCATCGAGAACATCCCACTCTCATTCCCATGCCTGGACAAAGTCGAAGCCAAGACCGAAAACTTGCACAGCAAGCGCTCGCTCGAAGGCCCCGAGCCAAGCTACACCGCCGGCGAGCATGAGATTTTCCACAGCAGCGAGCCCATCCTGCTAGACTGGGGCGGCGTGCTGCCGAGCTTCGATATCGCCTACGAGACCTGGGGCACGCTGAACGGGGACAAGAGTAATGCTATCTTGCTACATACCGGGCTCTCAGCAAGTAGTCATGCACATAGTACGCCCTCGAATCCGAAGCCAGGATGGTGGGAACGCTTCATTGGTCCAGGGGCGCCGATAGATACGGATAGGTTTTTTGTGATCTGTACGAACGTGCTGGGAGGGTGTTATGGTAGCACCGGCCCCTCTTCGATCTCGCCTTTGACAGGCAAGCACTACGGGACGTCATTCCCCATACTCACGATGGCCGACATGGTCCGCGCACAGTACTCCCTCCTCGACAATCTCGGCATCAGCAAACTCTATGCCAGCGTCGGCAGCAGCATGGGCGGCATGCAATCCCTCGCTATCTCCCTCATGGCGCCCGAGAGAGTCGGCAGAATCGTCTCGATATCCGGCTGCGCCCGGAGTCATCCTTATAGTATAGCTATGCGACATACACAACGTCAGGTCCTGATCCACGACCCGGCTTGGTCTTCGACGAGAGGAAATTACTATACTTCCCTCCCTCCTCATACGGGCATGAAGCTCGCGCGCGAGATTGCCACGATCACTTACCGCAGTGGACCGGAGTGGGAAGCTCGATTCGGGCGACGGCGGGTCGATGACTCAAAGCCACCGGCACTTTGTCCGGATTTCTTGATCGAGACGTATCTGGATCACGCAGGGGAGAAGTGGTGTCTGGAGTTTGATGCGAATAGCTTATTGTATGTGAGTAAGGCTATGGATCTTTTTGATTTGGGTAAGGAGATGCAGGCTGCAACGAAGAAGAGGCGCGATGGGAATGCGTGGAAGTTGAGGAGTGCAGCTGCACCGACTACTACCACTTCAGCGGATGCTTGTACACTGGATCTACCGGATAAGCCGTACGAGGAGACTTCGCCTGATGTTGCGAGTCCTGAAGCCTCGCCTGCGACGCCGCCTTCCGAGACTTCGACACCTAGTGATCTAATCGCAGGTCTTGCGCCACTGAAGAATCACCCTATCCTTGTGCTGGGTGTTTCTACGGATTTGCTGTTCCCGGCTTTCCAGCAACGCGAGATCGCTAATGCGTTGAAGGAAGCTGGGAACAAGGACGTGACGCATGTGGAGCTTGGAGAGGAGAGGAGTCTGTTCGGGCATGATACGTTTTTGCTGGACCTTGAGGGGGTGGGAGGGGCGGTGAGAGGATTTTTGGGGTGACCATTGGACGGTCATGTGTTGCTTCGCTAAGGAGAGCGAACATGATCATGGCAGACCTCTGCTTCGCTGGCATTGGTGCTAATGCTGCCGCCAATTACGCGACCTCGTACGAAAGCATCGAAGACAGCGTCACTTTCGTCTGCCTCTCACCCCTGGACCCGTCGATGATATCTCCCATGACATTCTGTCCTCGGACAGGCCAGGCGGAAGAGCGCTAGCCTCCATCAGGACGATGATCGACGACGCAGCTCCGCTGGGATGTTGTCAGGATTGTCTAGCCACTGCTTCATGGTGTAGCTCCGAACCTGGACCGCAACCAGTTAGCTTGTACTCTAGACGACAGAATGTGACGAGAGACGAGACGGAAAAGAGATACGACTTACTGGGCCGGCTTGTAATAAAGCAAGTTGAGGGTTCGATGGTAATCCTACTCCTTTGCTCCAACCCGGACACGCAAGGGCGGGCTCGCACCAACTCCCAAGGAAGGGGTGGTCGGGATGTAGTATCCATGCACGTCATCGGAGGTCGGCCAAAGCCAACGTCGATCGAGCCATGCGTCCACGGCATCGAGCCTCGAGCACTGACGAGTGCCGTTGAGGGTCGACCTTGTGCACCGACCATCGGATTGGTACGACCGACGCCATAGGGTTGATCGTGCTTGACCATACCTGAGCTGTCGAACATGCAGGCATGTGGTAGGAGGTGCCAGGCGTGCTTCCCATGAATGGGATGTGGCTGGCCGTCGACGCACACGAGTGCTTGAGGAGGGCAGCCACACAGTCGACCGAGTCCCCCGGTGTGGGCGAGCAGTGGGTCGGAAGGGGCAGGGTAACGGCGAAGTGTTGGCGCCATTGGTGTTTGAGCAGGCTCAGTGTTCGTTACGATAGGCATGATAGGCCCGATAGGTGTGAGATATGTGTATGTCTAGACACGTGGAGGTGCTTGAGGAGATTCGAATGGACGATTGAGCGATGACTTGATCTGAAATGAGTTCGAGACATGATGAGGACTGTTGCCAGATATATAAATTCTGGAGAGAGTGTACCGCTGTGAAGATGTTGCCCTTGATTTCAACTGCTGAACCACCACGGCGCGCACGGATCACCAATATGGCGCGCGGTCACTGCCGGCTCTCCATGAAGCGAACCAACCCCGGATGCAGCTGCAGCCCGTTAGTACTACACTTTGCCTTCTTCTCGCTGGTCAGGGTCTCCACCACAGTCTCCCACAACTGTCATCCGAGTGCCTACAACACATCACACATTACCTCGCTCGAACAACGAGGATCGCGCTGTCAATGAATCAATGGGGGACGATTTCCAAAGACGTACATTATGTTTTGGCTTTATCGGAAATTTTTGCAAGCCTCTCCATATCATCATGTTGCTAATCATTAGACGAAGCACTTGGAGGTTCCCATCGACTTTTCCGGCCGCGACACCGCTCGCCACCGCAGAGTGAGCACGTGACCGATAAGCCAGACCGTGTGGTGTGCCTTGATCGATCTGTCGCCTGTCCTGCGCCCCTGGTCAGCGCTCACGGAAGCCTATTGAGTGTAGAGCGGTCCACTTTGGCGGCGGAGGGATGAAGACGGGAGTATCTCATATCGGAGGGCATCACTTTCGAATTGCACTACAAGACTAGATCTTCACTCACATCGGCTGGGTTTGCGATCGAGGTCATGAGGCAAACTTTGCGGCGAGTCGCGTTTCGATCATCACCGACATCACCACCATCACCATCACGGCGGGTGCGTGTACCATCACCCCATGCCTCACAAGTTTTGCCGCTCACGGTACACCGGACGACGAGGCACGTTTGATGTTGCCCCATCGACGTACAACAAGCCCGGTCAACTCGCCCACGTGTACACGCTAAGATACGATCGACTATCAACGGTCTAAGCGCTGGAACACCCGACAACTTCCTTGCCATGATCTGTCACATTTCACTCCTGTCTCCTATTCTCAGTCCACATTCTCTTCCATTCCTACTTCCGTCGAGTCGCAATACCGTCGTCGTCAGAGTCGAGCAAAAATAGATCAACCCATTCTCTACTCATCCCCGACATCGCTGACAGTCACCACTGTTGACTTCGACGAGTATCCGGCCACGGTTTTGTTCTATGGTACCCTGGGTATATGAACACCAGCATATCTCTGGTTACCTACTATTCCGACCTTGGTCACCCTCCTACCGGCTTGCGATCATCTGATACTCCAGATGGATGAATGCCAGCATAGTGCCAATTATCACCGCGATTGTGGTGGTAAGCGGGGATATTGTTGGGGTCGTCAAACCATTGGGACATGGTGTAGCTCCGGGTCTACGAAGGACGATGTCAGTATTGATTGACAAGAGAGTACGACTTCGGTCAGCAAGATTCTCGCGGGAGGGAGGCTTACTGGACCGGACTGCATTGCAGAGAGGACAGGATTGGAGGCTGACTTTGACTGTTGACCCGAGATGGAGGGCGTACTGTTAGACGAAATCGAGGGCCAATGGCGAGTCGGTTCAATTGGCGTCTTGGTCGACGGCTTCGCGCCTCGACTGAGCCCTGGATCGGTTGATGTGTTCTTTAACAGGTCCAGAGACCGGAAGTCGATACGTGAGACTTGGACTTGAGCAATACCATTGTTGAAGGACACAACACTGTCTTGAACACGGTTTGATCGATCGTTGACGTGACGACAAGCCATGTCCAGGAAGCAGGCAAGTGGCGGAAAGGGCAAGGGATTTTCTCCATGGAAAGGGTGAGGTGTTCCGTCGACGCACACGAGTGCCTGACTCGGGCAGCTGCAGAGACGACCGACCCCCCCAACATGGGCGAGGATGTGATCTCGAGGCGGTGGAGACATAGTGGTAAGGGTGACGACAGGTACAGAGAGTGAACGTTGCTGCGGACGCGGTCTTGAAGCCGAAGTGAAAGCTGCGAAGGAGTTGGACGATTGTTGTTGAACTTTGAATGGGAGAGTGATTGCAGACATCCATCCTCCGTGGAGAGCGACGTCCCAGGATTATATACACTGATCAGACGGCTCCAAGTCGGGGTGCGAGAGCGTGCGATGCTCGCCGCAAGGAACCACGTCCATACTGACCAATGAGAAAATGAGTGTTTCCTGTGAAAGCTCGGACCGCACGTCGCAAACGGACGTTATACTCGTCAGCCATCGACCGTGCGCACAGGTTGCCTTCTCCAGATCTGATATCGCTCAGCCTACCTTAAGCATCCCAAAGGTTGCCTCGCGCATCGTCCGTCATGGACCACATGGACCGCATCATGCTTCGAGATTCTACCGTTGGTCCTCAATGTGTGTCATGCACGGCACCACACCTGCTCTGATGCCCTCACCGTACCCTACCCGTCCCCCAGGGTGTGAGCGACACGCGCTATGCGCCTGTTGGCTTACTGATACTGCCGGGTAGCTTGGATACACGAAGCAGCCCGTCCTTCGAAAGGCCGAAGTGTTCGCATCTTTCGACGCTCAGCGCAGCTGTGGTTGCCTTGTTTTTGCACATGGCGATTCACTCGGAGCAGAGGCGTGTTTCTCACGTTGGAGAGAGTCGCTCGAGGCCATGGATTCCACATACACAGTCTCTGGAAGTACAACATGTACAGACACTTCTTTGACCCATGACCAGTACGTGCTCTCGACCTCCCAAACCCACAACAGTCGCAACCCTTCCCCCAAAGCAGAATTCCCGCCTGGCACGTCATGGCTGAACCGAAAGTACTGCTGCCATCGAAACGAAGGTTCCGCCCGTATCGTCAACTCACCTCCATCCCTTCCTCCAGCTTCACCTTGACATCTGCGTCTGAGCACCGCTTGATGGGTCTGCCCGACGACGAGTACTCGCGCTTGACCTGGACCTTAGCCGGCGCTGTGTTGAACGTGCGCCTGCCTGCAGTGGGGTTTGAGGTTGTCCCGGCGGCGACGCTTGCGTATGTCAACCCCGCAGGTGGCGAGGAAGGTTGCGAGACTAGGACAAAGTCGCTTTCGAGCGATGATCGTGTCGAAGCTCGAGGTGAAGTCGAGCTCGCGCGAGAGGAAAAAGTGGTCTCGGTCTTGACGGCGACAGCGCAGGTCGTGGTCGCCACAGAAAATCGCTTCGTCGACTCGTCGTATCTTAGAAAGCACCCATGCTGCCTCGCCATCCTCAGGCCGAGCCAGATAGTGCGCTCAGCGCGAGCGGTCGTCTTCTCAGTATCATCGAGCGCGCGCGACCCATCGTCGTCTTCCGTGCCAGCAAACCAGTCAGGCGAAAAATACCACTGCGCCCACACCAGTCCTCGTATTGCGTAGTCCTCATGCAGCGGCTTACCGCCCGTCGGGAACATCCCCTGACGGGCAAATAGCTCGATACGGGACGTGATCGGGTAGATGCTAGCTGTAGCATTGAGGAAGTCTGCCACTGCGGACCAGTCCAGTCGAGTATCGTCGATCAAATGAGTGATCGTGCGCAACAGCGGGTCGTTGGGTCGGAAGCGAGAGCGTAAGGTGTGAATTGCAGAAAGCCAGGCGAGCGAGATGTGGACGAATGGAAGCAGATCCTGTATGTCGGATTTCAAAGGTTGCCGCCGCACCACCGTATTGAAAGCAGTGTACAAAAACTCCGTGACGAAAGAAAGGGGCCGTACTGAGCGCGAGAGATCCAGGAAATTGCCAATAACGTAATTCTTGGGGGCCGGAAAGTCAGAGCGATTGACTTGGATCTGATAGTTGAGCGCATTGTCGAACATTTGGCGATAGTGGTTCTCGGGCGCCCCGAAGCTGAGAAGAGCCGCAATGCTGGTGATGACGAGGTGCACGCCGTAAGAAGCGATCTTGATGCTGGGCTGCTTGTCGAGAAGTTCGAGTGCGACGTGTCCATCGCGAGTGATGATCTCCTCAGACTGGCCGGCGAACACCCGGGCATGAAAGCAGATAGACATCGCCTCGGCAGAGTGGCTGCCATTCTTGAGAGCCTGGTCGTCCTTCAGAATCGGAGCGCAGAGCGTGGTGAGCGACTCCCTAGCATTATAAAACGGGATCACTGACGTCAATGACCTCGAGTAGTAATATAACTTGCACAAAGAGGGCCGCTGCAGGATCCCCAAGTGATGATAAAGGCGGCCAACTGCAGGATGTCTGTCAGAGGCCATCTGATACCAGCTACGTGCAACATCGCCCCAGGCAGCGTGGGACTCCTTGTTTCCCTCGATCGCCATGCGATAGCGCGCCAGATCCCCAAGGCATTCGGTCCAGGTGTCCGTAAATCCGGGTACCGTCTCAAGCAGCAAAGCCATCATCTGGTAGGCAAGGTAGATGAAAGACAGCATGTACTCCTGCGACTGAGGCCTGCGATGACGGAGCACCTCAAGGAAGGCGTGAATGCCGTGCTTCCACATCCGAGCAGGCATGCAGTACTTCGTCGCTAATCCGCGGAGTGCTGGAGTAGCCGCCGGGTGCTGAGTAGCCATGAGGAAGTCGTGGTGTTCATACAGGAGAGTACGATGAAGGGCGATGAGCGCTTGCCACTGCTCGGGAGTCAAGCTCTCCTGGAGGTCAGCTGCCTTCTGATTGTCGATATTAACACATTTAGCCTCGACCATGACGAGTCCAGCATATATCCCCTTGACCTCGACGGCAAGCTGCTCCCGGGAGATGGGAATGGTCTCCGGCTGAGGACGCATCGTCGTCAAAGATTGATCTGCCACTTGGATCATTCTCTTGCCACGACCAGTGGAAGAGACAGCGCACTGAGGCATCCTCTCATAATCATCGAGACGTGAGCTATCCTTCCGAGGTTGGTAATCATGGTCACCTTGCAAGTGAGCTTGTCCAATACAATCCATCGTCCCGTACCCGGAGTCATTGTGCTGAACGACAAAGTCCAAGGCTTGTTTCTTGGTGAGCGGCACGGCGTTACTTACACCACAGGCCGACAGCATACGACCTTGCGTGTCGCCCGACTTCACATGTGTAGCATGCGACGTTGTACGGATGACAGATCTACGACGCAGTGCAGCGCTACGTTGCCCATAGTTGGGACCATACTCTGGGTCACAACTGGGCGATCTTTTGAACGCCCTGCGTTCCGGCTCATCATCAGCAGATCGCTTGAATGTGCTACTGACGACAGGTTGGAGTCCGTATGTCCCTGAAGCATCCACTCCAGGTGGAGTCTCGGTCCTTAGGCGCAATGCACCGAGATTAGGCGCTCCAGGCGATGAGGTCCAAGAGGCGTGGCTGCCACGAGACGCTTCGGACGACGGGGTTTGTTCGTCGTTCGGCTCGTCGTGCATCATCCGAGGACTTGACGTTGTTGAGCGCGAAGAGGTCTCATACTCAAATGTGGCCATTCCGCCATCTCTATATATGCATGTCAGCCAGGCTCCACCCGGTGACCAAGCACGTCAACCTTCATGAGGCCGTCGGTGATAAGACCACAGTGGCAAGGCAGAGTGTTCTTATGACTTACATTGCAGCATGACGCACAGCGTCGTGCCTGGAGGCGGCCTCGCGGCTCTCGGCGGCATAGCCGCCACTGAGCTGGAGGTTCAGCTGATCACGCGCATCGCGACGTCGACCATCGATCAACGCAGGCACAAAGACATCGGTGCTGTAAGCAGCTGATGCTCCATCGTGGTGATGCGCCCAAGCAGACTCGCTGGGGCCACTTTGCATCCTTATGTGACGAAGACTGCGTTGCCTTTACGCCGGATGTATGCGGCTTCTTCCTATGCCAAAGAGTCAGTCTCAATCGGACCGCTATCGGCTGCACAACATGTAGGAAACACACGATCAGGTAGGCTGGTAAATATGAGATCCTTAATAGCAAACGCATGGGAGTATCCTTGCGTAGTGCTGGTTGAAGTCGTTGGCTGGAGCCGTGCGGGGATCAACTCACCATGCGCAGGGCACTGCTTCTGAGTGCTTGAGAATGAGCAGATAGATGTGGGCCGGGAAGGTAGAAGGGGATATAGGGATAGCACAGTTCGCACAAGGCTGTTAGCAAGGCTGCTCGCGAGACTTACGACTGTGAATGGAATAGTGCTCGTCACCATGGCTTGCATGGGTTGGCAGATATGCGAAGTGGTTGGAAGCGCCTTCCCGAGAGAGGCCGCCCCACCTAATCGCCTTTTCGGACGCACGTATCAGCCAACAACGTCCGCATTATTGACGCCTCTTTTGCCTTCTTTTTCAGCGCCAGGGTCTGCCGTCCCTTCCTGCTGTACCAGCGGCCGCCCCGGTATCATATTGGATATTCTATAGAATGCTGTTGCTCTCAGCGCTACGCTGTTCGACAATAACAACGCATTGAGGCTTCATCAGTCAGTACATGGCTGAATTGCCATCCTAGGCTCAACCTGCCTGGACGCAGGTGCCCGCTTGGCCGGCACCAGGCGAGCAGCAAACATCACCAATGGCATGATCTCCGATGAGGCTCAAGTCATACATGTTCTATCTACCTCCGTACATCACGGACCGTCGTAAGAGTCGTGGGCACCGTGGATGGCCAGAGGAGAGAAGCGCGCCCGCAGCTCCATGCCAAGGTTGTGTGCTGCCTCTTGACTCCGCGGCCTCCGTCCACTCCTGGCCACACCCTGTACATCGCCTGTCTTACAGGCACGATTTTCGGTACGCTGCCAAATGGATAGCTCAGCTCCAAAGCCGAGTACCTGATGTTACGCCGTCATTGATCCAGGTGACCACGCGACCATGACTACTTGACGGCTCAAGAGGAGCGCTGTGTGTAAGATCGTACCGTACGTCTGCATCCCGGCCAGTAACTGGCATGATCTGGCGGCTGCCTCGTTGGTCGACCGTATAACGTGCAGGTTTCGCCGACAGACATGCGGAGTCTCCTGGTCAGTTATCGCAAGCAGGACGCCATCCGTCACCACTGCAAAAGCCTGATCAGCTCGCCCTCCTGAGCCATGACTGAATGAACAGCGCCTTCTCAACGCACCGTGCAGCCCAGCGCGGCGTCCGCTACTCTCGCAGCGTTTCGATAGCTGTGGCGAGTCATATTATGTATTGTGTGAGCGCTGGCTGTGACTGTTTGTATGCTCTGTGACGAGGAAACGGGATGCGCAGTGTTACCGACTGATCGCCCGCGGTCAGCAATGACGGTGTCTCTACAAATCAACTCAACCTAGACGTAATCGTGCATTCGATCACCAGCTGGAGACCTAGGCCTTGTAAACGCGAACTTATGCACTTACCGCGCCGGCCGCGCTTTAGCATAGGGCGTCAGTGCTATCGCAGGACCAGGTGAGGCAAGCTCCACCGATGCATCTGATAGATGCGGCTTGGAGTACGCCTCGCCGTTCGCGTTGCGCGTGATGACGAGGGAGTGCGTATGCAAATGAAGAAGTCGAAGAGAGGCGCGGTGATATCTTCAGATGGGGAAATGAACGATTTCTTACATCATCTTCCGAGAGAAGCCAGAGCATAACCGGCGCTGAGCCTTCTGGCGGTCGCCGCCTAGAACATGGAGGTTGATGTGCTCGTCCTCGCCGATAGACACCCGTGACGCCAAGAGGTAGTCTCCCGCATCGATCAGAGTTCTCGCAAGTCGAGGGCCTGAGGCCAGTGGTAACCTGTTCTGGTGCTCGACACGTTGAGTCCCCGGAGGCGCTCCAAGGCAAAGTGGCTGATTCCACACAACAATGTGTCCGGCCCTTTCCGCGCAATAGACACCATCGCGTGCCAATGAGATAGACGATGGTAGTTCAAGTGCGTCACGACATGCAAGGTTCCTTCTTCTTCACAGCCGTGTGAGCCTACCGAGCTCTGATCGTGGTGCCAGCGTCTTCAAGCTATTTGGGGTGCGTAGGTTGTAAGGCGAAATCTACGAATGCTGAGTTGTGGAGGATTCCTGGGTAATCCTGCGCTGTAAGATGACTCCTGACTTCCAGCTCGTTGGCCGTGTGCACTGACACCTGCTTCACCGGTCGAAGCTAGTAAGTGTGTGCGACAACGAAATGAGCTCCCGGCCCCCTGCAGGTACCAGACAAGCAGCAACATCGCTGGAACGAGGCAACGAGGCAACGAGGCAACCTGCAGGGTGTGGTGTATCTGCATCAGGCTAAAGCTTGGGTTACGCGAGAGAGATATACTGAGGCCGCTGCAAGCAATGATGAGGCAGGACTAGGGCTGTTGCTGACGAACCGACGTTCCGACAGTGCAGAGGATTCCGAGCATTGCTAGAGGGAAGGAGGGGGATGGTAGTAAAGTTGAGTTCGATAGAAGAGGTGAATGAATGATGTGTACCTACAGTAGGATCTCCCAATCGAACAATAGGCATCCTAAGCGCTGCCATGGCCCACGAAACATGATCCACCGGTGCCAAGTTCATCTGTTCGAAGCATCTTAGGCGCCATCCTGGCGAGAGACGCGACTTTGGCCAGAAAAAGCACTTTAGTCTTCAAACCTCGTGCACTTTCTGCGCGCGGGGGTTCCATCGTCGAGATCATCTGCAGCGGCACCTTCGTTTTCTTCGCGTGCTGACGCTAGAGACACCATTCATAGACATGTCGCGCGATCCCAGTAGCGGCTCGATCAATCCACTCTTGAGGGAGGGAAATTATTCGACGTACATTGTAATGGCAAAAGGTGAAGGGAGCAACGGAACAAACGCGTTCGGCACGGACCACTTAGTTCTGTAAGCGAGCGGTCGCTAATCTAACGACTCACATATGCTCGAGCTGCCAGGGGCCTGTACCGAGCTTTCAGATATCTTCAAAGGTAGCGGCTGACGGGCGCATCCTCTAACGGCAATTCAATGTCATGATGCGAAAGTACTGGCGATGGACTTTTGGTCACGGCTGATCGGCAGTCCAGCACCGCAAAAGCGAGTCCTGTCCTCGAGTGCATCAGATCCGAATGCTCGTCTAGCACGGTTCAAGAAAGCATGTGCCCAGGTTCAGCATTTATGTGACCAGCCTCGAAACCTCGCGAAGGATGCCATTACGCTCGCTGAGCTCCAGAAGCTCTTCATCCGGCTGGCACAATTGATTCGAGACGAGGCTAGGGCACCGTCGCCGCATCTGTGCTTGCAGTATGCAGCGACGCAGCAGATACATGCACTAGTTCCTCGAGTGGCAGTAATCACTTTGCATGCAGGAGTCATTCACGCCACCGTTGAGCTGCTCTCCACGCTCGTCGACAGCGATGAGGAAGACTTCTTGTCAAGTCAGTCATTTGCGAAGAGCTTGATGCGCTTGGTCACCAGACTACTTGACAGTGGTGGCATCCTACTCGAAGTCGAAACAGAGTCCGCAGTACTGGAGCTGCTATTCTCCATTGCGGCAAAAATCCGCCTAGAGCCAGACATCCTACCAGTCTGGTTTGCTTCCACTGCGAAGCCCGAGCTCGAGGATGTCTTTGTCAGGGAGAAGAAATCGTTCGTGGGTATTACCCAGAAAGACGATTTTCCACTTTGCTACCTTTTGATGGGACGAGTGCATCATGAAGGTCGCATTGGCGACTTCGCAAGGACCGGCCTTCTCTACATCTTCGAGGCTACTGGAACATCCCTCGACTTGGAAGAGTGGGTAGTGTCTAGCGATCTCCCAACGCTGATAGCTTCTGGACTTGGTGCTTTGTACAGCCAGCTTTCGCGTGAGCTCAGCATATTGCATCCTGATGCATCGCTGCCCGCCGTGCTTGCTATGAGTGACTACAGCACTACGCATCCGCGGGCGACAGCAGAGTGTGCCTTCTCAGAAAGACACAAAGCTCACGTTGCGACATTCCTATCGTATCTGGCTTTCTGGCAGGATGTTCTCGAACACTGCCGGAGTGCAGATGTGAAGCAGACTTTACTCGATCACTTCCAGATACTGTTTCTACAGCAGCTGCTCTACCCTTCGATCTTGCAGTCGAGCGACACAGACGCTGGCTCGTCTATCGCAGTCTTAACCTACGTGAACACTATTTTGCAAGCTTTGGACTACCCAGATCTGGTTCATAGCATCCTCACATATCTGTTGGCAATCCCATCTGCATCAATGCTCGAGGCAAGGCCCACAACGCCACGAAGACCGGCGATGCCACCTCGATCGCCTAC
>JAVRRP010000328.1:0-20843 GCA_036872775.1 Oleoguttula sp. CCFEE 5521 | reverse complement strand
GACGAAGTAAAGTATGCGATAGCCCGTAAACTCATCCCGCTTGCCACTCAAGCCCATCTTGTACAACGACCGTAATTGCGTCTGACACATATTGTACTCACCAACATCCCCCTGCTCGAGCGCGATACGGGCATGTGTTTCATAGACTACGACAACGAAGTCGTTCTTGAAGTGCTGTACGGTCAGATCTTGCCGAATGGATTTCAGCTGGTCTTTCGTGTAGTGATAGTTGTGGTCCAACTTCCACTTCTCGCGGACGAGAGCGAACGCCTCCTTGAGTACTGACAGCGGGCGGACCTCCTCTGGCTTTGGCGCAGATGTCAAACGGAAGTAGTTCTTCTCCAGCTTCTGGCAAGTTCCGACTACAGCGCCAGGGGTGTCTACAGCCGGTGTCTCATCACGTGAATGGAAGGGGGAAGACTGAGGTGAGACATGACCGAACCGCTCTCGTCGCCTCCGCAATGCGTCACTGTCCAGCAGTACGGAAGTGTCATTCTGGAGAGCCTTTCCTTTCTTTTGTTTCTTATCCTGCTTCTTCTCCCTACCAGTGACGCGATCCTCGAGTGAGCCTTTGCTTTTCTTCCCGGGGGGCGTGTCCAGTCCATCGTCCAGCAGGTCCAGATCCGAGCTTTTACGTTTGTGCGCGCCGATGACATGAGAAGGAAAAGATAATGGGGTGAGGTCAGTGTTGGTCATGCTCTGAGCGAGGGCTGCAGCCTGTCGCTGCTGTTGTAACATTTGCTGTGGGAGTGGGTGAATAGCCCAGTCTATGGTATCGATAGCCCCGGATGCTGTTACAGAAGGAATATAGTCGAGTAGTTTCGCTCGCCAATCTGGTTCTGAGATGCCTGGCACCGCATTCTCGGGCGCGAAAGCGCGCTGCACCCAGTTTCTTACAGCGTCTGTGAACTTCTTTGGCTCTTCTACAGCGAGCGCAGGTTGATGCATAGCCACCGGCCGCGTCAGAGTATGACGCGCCGTGACTGAGGTGTACGATGGCATTGCAGCCATGAGAGTGATGGTGTTGGGTCGATCGGAGCGGTGAGACACGCCCTGTTGCGCCTCGCAGACAAAGACCGCAAGCGTCAAAACCGGCAATAAGCAGCGATTGTTGAGCGTGCAATCCACATGCAATTGCTTTGGTGTAGTGCTTCGATGAACGTAATGGAAAACGTGATGGTTGATCGTGTATGAGTGATGATGAAGAGGAGGAGGCAGGAGCCTGCCCACACGAGGCAGGTGCCAAGCACTCCAACATGTCATCACGTGCCGTTGACTTCACTTCCTGGAGATGTCTCCCTTCTCTGCTGGAGCATTGGTACACTACAGGCAAAGCTTTCACGGGAAATCGCGTAGACACAAAAGACCTCTGGCATCGACGGCAATAGCATTGGTCTATCCAAACTTCTATCGAGAAACTCTGTCGGCCGCAGCAAGGCATCACTATTCACCGCTCTCACCGACCTATCGAGGACCTCTTTCATTGATGCAGTCAAGCATATAGAAGCACAGATACCGTATCTCGATGTCTGAATGGAATGTTCCTGCGCCAGCTCGATCTCACGCCTGCACTGCGGCCCTCGCTGTACGACGATGAGACACTCCTGTTCGTGCAGGATGCCGTTGGGCTGTACGAGGGCAAATTCAAGATAGCAAATCATCAGAATGGTCACGTTTACCTGACATCCCACCGGATTTGCTATGTCGATAACATAGAGCCACGTACATACTCTGTGGCAGTCAACCTTAAGGATGTCGACCACACTGAGTTCTACGCTGGCTTTCTGAAATCAAGCGCGAAGATCACCTTGTTCCCCAAGACGCCCAAGAACGGACTGCGAAGCCCAGTGCCGAAGTATGCGTCTCCCAGCGACGCACTGGTCAGATCTGGCAACTCTCCTGCGCGCTCACACGCACCGTCACCAGCTCCCGCGCCTGCGAGAGACATCAACGCCACTTGGATCTGCCCGATCTGTGGATTCTCGAATGCTGTGCCTACCAACTTCGATCCGGCAACAGCAAATCAACACACCAAACTGCCTGCTTGTCAAGCATGCGGAATTCCACCACCACTCGTACATATGGTGAAGGCTGCGATTGCCGCCATCAGCAATCGTCCAGCCTACTCGTCCTCCAAGACGGGTGCATTATCGAATTTGACGAACGGCCGAGGATCATTTGACGTTTCAAGCACCAATGCCAGCGACGAGATCATATGTCCTAGATGCACGTTCGGCAACCATGCATCGCTCTCGACTTGCGAGATCTGCGGTGCTTCTCTTACAGCAATGAACAACAGGCGCTCGCAATTGATAGGTGACAGTATCGCACGTCCGGAGTCACCTGGTCCAACCCTTGGTGGAGAAAGCATCATCGGCAATGACACGATCGAGACCATCAAGTTCTCTTTTCGAGCAGGTGGCGAGAAAGTCATGCTCGAGCGACTGAATGAAGCCCTCGTGCAGCGCAAGTGGCTTCTGCAAAGTGCGCCGCCAGTACCGAAGCCAAAATTGGCCAATTCCAACGGCTCCATCAGCGATCTGTACTCGACTCCGCCTCCACCTCAGCGCGTTGTAGGGATTGCTGGCCTCGAGCGGCGAGGCGCTGAGCTGCGTAAAAACAATCAGACAGTCATCGGCTCCGCCTTTGAGGACCTTGAAGCACTAATGACCTCGGCCAAAGAGGTCATAGCCATGGCAGAGCAATTCCGCTCACAGAGTGCTTCGTCAGACTCCATTACGCCCGAAGCACGCGCACTACTCACAGACTCTGCATCCGCGCTTGGTCTCTCGACGACGCGCGATATGCTTGGCACTGGCTCGTCATCTGAGACCCTCTACATCACAGAGCTCGCACGCAACCTCGCCGAGTTCCTGACCGATGAGCGCCGCGGTGTGCTCCGCCGAGAAGGTGGCATCATCTCACTCGTCGATCTGTGGGCTGTCTTCAATCGACTGCGCAATGGCATTGAGCTTGTCTCTCCGTTTGATTTCGAGAAAGCTGCGAACATGTGGGAGACGCTGCACTTGCCTATCCGCTTACGGCAGTTCAAGTCAGGCCTACTGGTAGTGCAAGATCGAAGTCGCACAGACGAGAGGACTATCGCTGCTCTCTTAAGCTGGCTACGGCAGCCCGTACCACCACAGCTCAGCAGTGACGGATTCGAACAGCTACCTCCCGCAGTGCCAGCTGGTCTCGGCTTCGGTCACGGCGCCACGGCCCAAGAAACAGCTGAACGATTCAGCTGGAGCGTTGGGGTGGCCGCCGAGGAGCTAGAGATGGCGGAAGACACGGGTGCCTTGTGCCGAGACCAGTCGCTCGATGGGACGCGTTACTGGGAGAACTGCTTTGAGGACTTCGTGGTGGCTTTAGGTCTGAAGGTACCAAGTGCAGCGAGTGTGGAACAGATTGAAACCGATCAGATCATGAAGAACCTGGAGAGTATGGGTTTCTGATAGGCGAGTACGTTGTATACATCCATGTAATGCGCCTCAATCATGAATGTGACCACACACTTGCACGATATCCTCTCAATATCCTCAACAGTGTGTTCCACCCTGCCAGATTTGCTGTTTACTTGATCGATGCACGCCCGGCAACCATATGGACGAGCTGACAATATCCTGAATGTAAGACCGTAACATCTGTCATTTCATAATCCCCTTCCGCGACCTGAATTTGTCGCTCTAGGTCGTTGTTCTCAGGTGCTCAATTGCCAGATGTGTGGTTGGGGTTATCAACCCTAAATCCGGAGCAGGATAACGGGCCGAGCTCGGCTTCGCCAAGAAATGTCCCACCAATGAGCTGTGATCGGCGTTTGTTGCGTTTTGACCTCGAGGACCGCAAGACACAACTATCAGGTGTTCTTCGTGTGTCGGTACAACAATGTAGCGAGCCATACCACGTTTTGCAATCAGACCTCGTGTACCTGCAGCTCGCACTGCGTAGGTAGGTTTCTTCCTAATCTGCTACTTCACCTAGCGTGCAGACCGTCCTTTCCTTTCCAGATCCCTCAGTATCTAGAGCAGTCCACATTTCTATACTGCTTGTCAGCGCATTCAGCAACTCTACATTCATCCAACAAGAGCCATTCGTGGGCAAGAGTTTTCTGACAAGCGCGTTGCCGAGCCCAGTAGTTTGTGGGATCCGAAAAAGAGCGTGGCGTAGAGCATTAAGCACCGCGAAGATGGTAACAATCACTTCCTACTCGACACGCGATGTGCGCTTCCCGACCTCCCTCGACAAGACTGGCAGCGATGCGATGAATGCCGCCGGCGACTACTCGTCCGCGTATTGCATCCTCGGCACAGACACGTCCCACACCGGCCATGGCATGACCTTCACGATCGGCCGGGGCAATGAGATCGTCTGCCATGCCATAAATCTGCTCGCAGACCGAGTGAAGGGCAAGAAGCTTGAAGATCTTGTGGCAGACTGGGGCAAGACGTGGCGGTATTTGGTCGCTGACTCACAGCGTCGATGGATTGGGCCGGAGAAGGGAGTCATTCACCTCGCACTAGGAGCTGTGGTCAACGCTATCTGGGACTTGTGGGCGAAGGTGCTGGGCAAGCCTGTGTGGAGGATTGTGGCGGAGATGAGTCCTGAGGAGTTTGTGAGATGTATCGACTTCAGATACATCACGGACGCGATAACACCCGAGGAAGCGATGGAGATGCTGAAGAAAGAGGAGGCCGGTAAAGCAGGGAGGGTCAAGGAAGCAGAAGCAAATCAGGCTGTACCTGCTTATACGACGAGTGCTGGCTGGCTGGGCTACGGAGAGGCGAAGATGAAGGGCTTATTAGAAGAGACACTCGCGAAAGGGTACAAACACTTCAAGCTCAAGGTTGGCAGTTCACTGAAAGACGATCGGAACCGCTTGAGCATCGCACGAGAAGTGATCGGCTATGACAAAGGCAATGTTCTCATGGTCGACGCGAACCAGATCTGGTCGGTTCCGGAAGCAATCGAATACATGAAGCAGCTTGCAGAGTTCAAGCCCTGGTTCATCGAAGAGCCAACGTCGCCGGATGACGTCTTCGGCCACAAGACGATACGAGAGGCACTGAAACCGTATGGAATCGGTGTAGCGACCGGCGAGATGTGCCAGAACCGCGTCATCTTCAAGCAGCTTCTCGCGCAGGGAGCCATCGACGTCTGCCAAATCGACGCATGCCGGATGGGTGGAGTGAATGAAGTACTCGCGGTCCTGCTCATGGCGAAGAAGTTCAACGTCCCGATCGTGCCACATTCAGGAGGCGTCGGACTGCCAGAGTACACGTCACATTTGTCGACCATTGACTACGTCGTAGTCTCGGGCAAGCGATCGGTACTCGAATATGTCGATCATCTGCACGAACACTTCGTCAATCCGAGTGTGATCAAAGACGGATACTATGTCACCCCGATGAGTGCTGGGTACAGTGTGGAGATGAAGGCGAAAAGCATGGATCAATTCGAGTACCCGGGCAAGGAGGGCGTAAGCTGGTGGAAGAGCGAGGAAGCGAGACCGATCCTCGAGGGCGAGAAGTACTGAGTAAAATACTCCCGAACGTCTCGAGCAATCGAAGGATGTGCCAGTCGGAAAATATAGACACTTATATGTATGTAAGGGACATACTGCACATGTGCGGTCGACGTTGAAGGGACCACCGTCGCCAAGCCATCTTTAGCGACTTCATGTAGAGTGCCAGCCAGCCAATGCCTGAGCCATTGCTTGTATGACCGCACCGCTCATCTCGTTCACCATGTGACGTTCTTGCTCCAACTGTATATATGCATAACCCGCGCGCAAGTCTTTGACAGCAGCCCAAGTTACCTTCCAACCATGGCATCAACCGAGCAACCGCTACCACCTACGAAGGAGACTCAGCTGCCGGAGTGGGAGCATGAGCACGGCGACGCCCATGTCGCGCCACCGGCGAAGAGGAGGTCGCGGAGGGTTGGAGGGGGAGGTGCTGGCGTCTCTGCGAAGCTCGATCGTGTGCTGCCGCCGCACAGGAGATATCTGGGTATGAGCCGGAAGCTCTTCCTGATAGTTTTGCTGGCGGTCATACTTGCGCTCCTGGTGCTGATCATTGGGCTGGCAGCTGGACTGTCGCGCAAGTCGAAGTACGTACACTCCCCTCCCGCTTCTCCAAGCGACCGAGAATTGGGCAGAGCTGCTATGAGCGTCGCCGCAACTGGAGTATGACCCGCAGCCAGATGTTGGGGAGAGCACGACCGCCAGAGCTCCTCGGAGCCACTGCACAGTACTGTCTCTCAGAGAGACTGCTTTTGGAGTCCTCAAGCTCTGTACATACGGATAGTGGTGCAAGAAGTTGGCAGAAATCAGGTAGCTAACGTCCCCAATAGGAACCAGAATCTGCCTCTCCCTACGAACACTGACAAGCACGTGGGCGAATTCACGTATTATGGCACTGGGCTTGGAGCATGTGGTGAGACGAGCGGGGACAGTGATTCAATCGTGTCCATATCCCACATCGTGTTCGATGCAGCTGGAAGCTCTTCATCGACAGGCGGCAACTCGAACAACAACCCCCTTTGTGGATTGATGTTGCGCGCATCTCGATTCGACGAGGAGGTGAATGCACAAAGGAGCATCGATCTCAAAGTCGTGGACCGATGCACTGGATGCGCACCGAACGATCTGGATACGAGTTTGGGGGCGTTTGAGAAGCTGGCACCGAGCGCGAGTGGGCGAGTCGATATCACTTGGGCCTGGCTACAGCCTACGCCAACTGCTTGACGCGCGTTGGAGATTAGAGGACGTGTCAATTGGAAGCATTGCGTGAGATACCCATTATGGCGAGGTTGTACAATGTACAGGGCAGACATCTGAGGTCACGAGGCCGAACAGATTGTTTGCTATGAGGTAACCAGGTTACGAGTGTCTCTCCGCATATGCGCATGAGCTCTTCAGCTGCCGCCAGTCAACCCGCGTCACCAGATTGAACGTGTGCGCTACCACGGAGCGTATATGGAGCGTCAGTCTAGGAAGGTCTTGTTGTACATGTAGGTCATTGCGGTTCTTATTGACGGCTCTCACTAACGCCGCACCTTTACTGTATTCACGTGTGGTGCGGTAGGTAGGAGCGTTGGAAGGTAAGTGTACTTGCCACAACTGACACAAAAGAGCAGCTTCACTCCTTCCTCGCCGAACTAAGCTTGCCACTTCTTAACACGACAACACCTCCAATACGACACATCCTGATAATTCCGACATTACACAGCACTGTGCCACTCATCAACCGAATCACGCCAGACTGGGACCCATTACTACAGGTCTCGATTACCATATTCGACCAACCAACACACCACCCTGATGACCTAAGCATTGATCCGAACGCTCGAATATGGGATTCTATGCTGATCTGAACGCCGAGAAGAGCTATCATCGGTGCATATTCCTGAGCTGCGCGCTCGGACTCGCGGGACTATGCAGCGTCTACCCACTGGCATGCTTCAAGAAGTTCTCTGGCAAAGAGAGGGCAAAGCTCAACAGGGAAGTGAAGGAGCTGGAGCATCACCAGAAAGAGGTCCTCGACAGGGAACTTCATCCACGGCGAGTGAGGCATCGGGATCACTCGGCACCCCGTACTTCACACCGTCCTCGACACCACAGCCGCCATTCTTCAGCGAGGCCATCGAGGGACCGCCGGGGCGAGGACGAGGAGTACGACCTGCAGTTCCGCTCAGCAGAGCCCAGGAGACACAAAAGGACATCTTACGACCGACAGCTGGATCGCGAGAGGGCGGAGAGGCATGGAGGGCATCCACCTCCGCGCAGATATCACCACAGCTCGTGGGAGCCAGTGTTGGGTCCGATCGCGTCCTGACCAAGTCGTCTGACAAGACCGTTCGTCAAGGTGACCTTCCTACTGTGAGCACCGCGTCGCTCCAGGATGCCACTCCACTCCCAGCCACCAATCAAGATGCAGAGTCAAGGCGTCCTGATTCTGCTTTTAACACTGGCGATGTCGGCGAGATACGCTTCGAGAAGTTCAAGTTCAAGGACTCACCCCGAAATACGCCAAGCTCTGATGAGTCTGGACTCAACGACAGCGTACACTCGTCTTCCACCAGCATCGCACATCAGTATCGCCATGCCCGCTCGGATATGGCACTGTTCAGGAAGCACAGCAAGCCGCTTGCGCACCGGAAAAAGAAGAAGCTGATATACAGCGAGTCGATACAGCCTTTGCGCTCTCCTACATATGGCAAACCCAAGGTCATTGAGGATAGCCGGGACCAGTTGGAAGCAGAAGATCAAATCAACAGCCTTCAAGCCTTTCTGGATTCTACGACCAAGCGACCGATCGGCCCACTCAAACTACCGCAATCGAAGCAGCTTCGTCAGGCAAAGTCAAGCGACTCGAGTGACCAAGGATCACCAAGCAGAGGTCAATCTAGATCAAGTTCACCTAAGACTGCATCAAAGCCCGCGGCAGCACCAAAGCGACCTGGTATACTACGCTCCTCGTCGTCACTCGACGTGACCAAGGCTCCAAATTCCTCTAAGCACGTCCAGACTGGCTCTCATTCTCTACTAGGTTCTCGACGACGCGCGCAGCATGACTCGTCTGAAGACACGACGCCCGCAAGCGCGCCCACACCGAAATCGCCATTCCATTTGGGTCTACCTAAACGCGAAAGTCCACGCAGCACAGAGCCGAGACATCATCAGCCGGAGGACCATTACTTCTCGAGTCTCCGTCTGAGCATGTCGAGCCGAGCTGGTTTCACACCGACACTCGCACCTCGATCGCCAGATCAGCCGGCTCCATTAAGCACACGCCCCACACCCACAATCGTCGCAACGAAAGGACTACAGCAGGCTGTTGACAACACTAGCGGTCCTATAGAGCCTGCACAAAGGCGCACGAGCATATTTGCCATGTTCGGTAAGGGCGCAGTGCCCAAGGCAACAGCTCCGCTGGAGCCAGAAGGCCCTTCATCTCCAAGCCAAGCCGCAGAGAGAGCTGCATCGTTACTCGGTCCCATGTCGCCGCCGATCTCGCCTCTAACCGATACAAGAGACCCCATGGACACCAGAATGCAAGTTCGTGGTCGTCGCCGAACTTCACAACTGGACGATGAACAGGCGACAACGCCATTCGTGCCACTCACGCCTCTCCGAGAAGACTTCGACCGCACAAGGCGGGTATCCATTGAGGCACCAGGACGCGAAGGCAAATTTCGTCCCGATGAGACGCCGCGACCTTCACCAGGCGAGGCGCCAACGGAGGTTTCTCACTTGGTCAGCCGCTCCGTGACAGGACTACGCACTGAAAGCCCTGAGGCTGTGAGCAAGGGTCTTGTCAAGAAGCTCAAAACGCAGGCACGGCATCAGACCATCGGGGAATCTGCGCCCATTCTCGCTCTTCGGACGGAAGTGAAGGCCCGACGATCCTCAGTCATCGAAGAATTCGTTGCCGAGCTGCGTGGTGTTCCCAGCACGCGCAAACCCACCTTCATCGATGATGGCTCCAGTAGACTCCTGAAGAAGCGACGCTCTGGCTTCTCAGGCATGTCGCAGCCGTCACGACCCAGTCTCAGAGCTTCGCTCAGCTTCAAGCGGAGCGCCACAGCTATGGCGCAGCCGATGCGACCTCTTGATCTACAGAGTTAGGATCTCACGGTCACCGATTTCTCTCAAACGTCTTTCGTTCAGCGTTACCACGACACCCGCCGCCATGAACAGAATATCATGCGGGGCCACTGCGAGAGAGCGTTGGCTTCCGATCATCCAGCAGACAGCCATACGATCATCTCTTACGATCATGACGTCCCGGATCATTTGCCTGGAAGCCTACTGTGTCCCGTGGAACTGAAGCATAAGACGAAGGGTCAAGGGATCTGTCCACTGCATGGAAGGAGGAGCGAAGTCGTTGCTGCAAGGGGTAGGGCTGATGCGAAGCGGTTGGGAAGCCTGGCTACGGCGAGACGAGAGCCGGAGATTGTGTTTGATAGTGGAATTGCCGAAGGAGAAGAGCATCATGGTATCGGCGACTAGGGTGAAAGGTAACTATCAATGAACGACCTACGATGGCTATGATTCCTCTCCCGTGTTCTGCACAAGTACTCGCGAGACCTCTCTGACCTATGAAACCTCGACGTAGCCATACATTCGAACAGCCGCAGTACATCGTCCACCCAGCCGTGTCCCTACCTCATGCGCCCCTGATCTTCATGCAACCTCGATATCTCCCTTCCATCATTGGTTCCCTTCGCTCGCGACTCACACCCTCCGCTTCTTGTTAGCTACTCACAGCACCGTAGCCGCGTTGCTGTTGCTGCTGCAAGTGACGAGGCTGTGGGCCCTGAGGTGAAGGAAGCTGTCCGAAAAACTGCAGAGCGCACTCGGCAGCGTCCTCGCGGGCGTTGTTGACGTATTGTCCGTCGTACCAAAAGCGTGCTTGGATGTTCTGTCCGCCGACGGAGACTTGACAGGACCAGGCTGTGCGACCACCTGCATGTAGGACGGTTGTTAGTGTTTGCTTGTATCGATGATAGTGCATGCGAATAACCAACAGAGCCCACCACTCGAGACGGCGTCCCGGTCAACAATGCAGGTATGTACTGCACCGCGACAACGCATCGCTGCTAGCTTTACCCTGGAGAGCTCTTGCTTCTGTTAACCCTCCTTCTCGCCGACAGCGTAGCTGCGTATGAACAGCCGCGGTGCCGCATATATTAGCGTTCTCGTCGACGGAGAGTCTCTGAGAGTTCCGCTTCATTTGTCATACGCGTGCATGGGCAGCAATCGGAGGCCAGATCGATCGGAGTGATCGAAGAAGGGGAAGTGGAAGCTGAGTAGACTGACCTCTGCGATCAGACAGGATCTGGAACGAGGGCGCGCGACCACCTAAGCTGCGACACCAGTCTGCATCGCGTCAGTTCAATGCTCAATGCTCATTGATCGATTGCGGTGGTTGATTCATGGACTTACTGATCAACTTCTCCTGATAAGGCGACGCTGCAAGCGTAGTCGACGACAACGCACTCGAAGCTGGCGAGAGAGTGGGTGTCGACATGCTGAGTGCCCGCACTATGAATGTTCGCCACTAGTTCGGGGTCCGGTCCGGTCCCTGAAAGCCAGGTGGCGATGGAGTCGAACAGCAGGGTACAAGCTAGGAAAGGGCCGTCGTCCGTCGATGTCGTCTTTACCCAACTGCCGACGATGAGCTAAGCGGGGAACCGCGATCACAGTGGATCGAGGCTGAAGCGAAGCTATGTCGGAAAGAGAAACAAGCGGTGACGAGCCAGTCAACTTTGGACGAATGAGGAGCCGTATGTCGCACCACTACAGCAAGAGGTGCTCGTGACAAAGTGTGATAAGCTGGGTGGTGGTGACGATGACAGGATAAAGGTCGAACGTAAAGGGAGTCTTGCCTTAAGATGCAGGTCGCAACCTTAGTCGGTCCAGATGCGCATTCTTATACGCTCTACATGCGACGGAAAACGCATGGTATTGTGTCGAAGTCGTTTGCTCGCCCCGTGCTGTTTTGAAATAACTGGTCGGTGACGATACAAGCAGAACAGGAGAGCCCAACGATCGAATATTTGGAGCCACGTTGCGAGACGGAGACGAGCAGCTCCCGCAGCCGTCAGCCGGTGCTGAATATCGCTGCTTGCTTGCTTCGGGGCCAGTAGAGTGAATGCGGTCATGCAACCGCCCTGCCCGATCATGGAGCAAAGAGAGTGAGATCCGCTCGTTTGGCATTGGAAATGGTCAGAGGCGGTCAATGGTGTGGAAGGAAGGTTTGAGAAGGTGTGTTCGCTGCCCGAAGACGCAGGCGATATGAGGCAAACAAAAGGGTGTGCGCTGTACCAATTTGTTCCGGCATGACTGCTTGTCTCTGTCTGATGATGCGATGCACACGGATAGTCTATTAGCGTATCCACGTTGGCGGGATAGACGGGATGAGAGCGTGGTTTCGAGGCCCGGCGCGATTGCATTGGGCCGCACCGTGAGCGTGGACGCATGGATGTGTGTCACTCACGGCTCTTGCATTCGATACGTATCGCAGCTGATAAACCATGCTGGCTAGAGCATGACATGGGGCAGAGCGTTGATTGACACGTGGAAGCCAAGCTCACCCAGTTGCCGCCCGAGATACCTACCACCGCGTCGTCGGGACTGCTCATGCAAGTCTCGTCTAGCTTGGGAGCCAGCTGCGTGGGGCTGGCTGCGGCTATCCGTGGCCTTACAACATGCATTCGTGTTTGTCGGCGACACGCGATTGACAAAAGAAGCAAACCTCTCAGCAACACGCCAACAACGACAATGCTGTGATATACCGCACCGCAAGTGCATGTGTGTATTTAGGCTATCGGCGAGAGTGTGGTTTCTCCAACATCTCTCCTAGGCAGCGTCAGTGGTATCTTGCTGTGGCGGTGCAGTCTGTACCACCAGTGTCGACCACACGAATCTCTGGAGGGTTTCGCTTCTTCTGTCACTCGCGTGGGGAAGTAACATTCGGAGGATTTGCAGCAGTTCATGCAAGGCATTCGGCCGGGTATCTCAGGGATGATGGGCGTGGAAGCATCGGGCTACGAACATTACTTCGCAAGCAGCGACGCTAGTGCATGTTGGAGTCGGCCTGCAGCTGTGAGTCGTCCTGATTGCGTGCATGTCTGCCCAGCTTCGTCGTCATTGCAGCGCTGGAAGCATGTAAGAGGCGAAGCTGTCGAATCAGCATCGCCTGACGCGGTGTGCTGACGTATTGAGATGTACTTCGCAAGATGGGCTTCTCCATATGACTGTGAGCACCCGCCGGGCCATGCATGCGAGGTCGCGCTGTTTGAGGGTCGTTTGTCCCAGGGGCAATGTTTGTGAAGACAGGCCTGTTGTACAGATACTGGTGATGTCGTCGGGTTCCTGCACTTTGACACGTCCCGAGGCTACACCCGCAGACCCGATGGCGTCGGCGCGTGGAGCCCGCAGGCATGGACATGGATACAAGCACATGACGAGGAATACGCTGGCGATGACTTGCATGAATGAGGCTGAGACATGTGCGAAAGCGCGATATTGCACTGATGTGAAGCGGCAGTTACGAGGTCGTGACTGCCCAAAAGCATAAGTCACGTCTTGGCACCTCATTGCATGCCCTACATGTACTGCTGCTCCAGAAGATGCTTGAGGAAACGATTGCAAAGCGCCACTATGACAGCCGAGATCGTGATGACATTCAACCATCACTCGTCAGGGCACAGTGTACCCGCCAGCCATACGTCCTGCAGCACAGATGCGAATCGCTTGATGGATGCCTATCAGAGCTAGCACTCGCACGGTCAGGCACCGAACGACCACTGCATCAGCACCCCCAAACCTGTGTGTAGCCCGAGAACAGACCCGAAACTCATTTCTGCGATCGAGTCTGCCACGTATGCATGAGTAATCTCCTCTCAGTAGCTCACCTGCCTCACCGCTTTAGCAGGTACCTGCAGACTGGGCGTCCTGACGTGGCGGCTGTCACCGCTCTGCGATCGCGCATGATGTTTGCCATCGCCAGAATCACGACGAAACATCTCGTTGATGAAACGTTTGGGACCCACATACTCGACCTTGGGCAGGAGAATCTGCTTTGACGTCTTCGAGTGGAAACGTTCGCGGATGGTGTTGTCGACCAGTGCTAGGAGACCGGCAGAGACAACAACGCTAGGGTGATGTCAGTTGGCTGTGCAAGTACCATCGTGAGAACCATTACTCACTCTGACACATCTTTCTGGCTCCTGATGATGCGTTCGTCCATGAGTTGCAGAGTACACGGCGGTATCCACCCACCCTTCAGCTCCTCCTGGCGTGCTTGTGCTCTTGTGAGGGACACTGGCGTGATATGGGCAAGCGGCTTCTCACCGCTTACTTTTGTGAGGTGGAACGACACTTGCTTTATATCTCCGTCCATCTTAATCACGCGCTTCCAGGAGTATATCGTGCCCCAGTACTCAAACTCATAGCGCTTAGAGACACCCGCACCGACGCGCGTGACATCAACTTGGGCATAATTCGAGAATTCCATCTTCATGGTATGACTCATTAATTGCTCATTCTTCGATGCATTGCCCGCGGATCGAGGTCTTTCCTGGGTATCGAAGTCGACGGAGTGCATGCTGCTGTAGCCAGAGTCATTGCGTCGCAGGCTAGCCAAAGTAGGTGTCTTAACCTCGGACTTTGGTCGCATGACACTCAGCGCATTGCTGAGAGACCGCTGGAAGCCAGGACGCTTCTGAGGTTCCGCAGGTTGACTTTTCCATGTCGAGTGGCAGACCTCGCGCCCAGAGTCTCTGCAGTAACGACGCAGGGAAAACTCGCGATTCTTCAAATCATGCATGCGTAAATGGAAGAGCGTGAGGTCGAAGACTTCGCCATCAGACTGTACCTCAGTGTCAAGTCGTAGGTTCATGTTACCATCCTCAGTCGCGTCGTCATGCCTGATCAGAAGTCTTCGACTTGATGGAAATAGTGCTGAGAAGTCTGATGGTGAAGCTGCCTGTACGCCAGGCTTGTACGGTCGTGCAGTGTACTCAGGCAGATCATACTCAGGCATATCCTCCTCAAGTTCATTTTCACTTGGTGCGGTCGAGGCGTATGTCTCGACGGACGCGCGTGGGCTAGACTGAGGCTCCTTCTCGGGAAAGAAACGCTCTGGCGAGTGTTGGAGGCGGCCTTCGCAGGTATATTGATGGTGTACGATGGGTCTGCTTGCCAGACTTGCCGAGTACTCTGTTGGCTGTGTTTGGTACGAGCGATCACTGTCAGAACGGCGTTGGCTGTATGACTGGCTGCTGCTCGAGGCCGAGTGATGCGACACACTACTCTGATATGCATTGCGCATGTCGTAGAAGTCCGATCGCTGACGAAGCGGATGCGGTTGGGTGCCCATGTTGCGGTCGAACGGGACGAGACTAGGTCGCTGAGGTGCTGCCATGTCTGCTGATATGATATCGCAAGTGTGCTGTCTCCGTACTACGATCGTCGCGTCCGATTGTGACAGTCTAGTAGGGTACACAACGCGTGCGATGTCATCAACGGCGTCCTGTTGTCCACCTTGCGCTCGTGCCAGTACCCTAGGCGGTCTCGACTGCGCGTTTCGCCTCCCGTTCTTATATTCTCTCAACCATGATAATGTCGCTGTCGTCACGAACAGGCAGTAAAAGGCAACAGACGGAAGCTGAATGTGATCAGGGCGAGTCGGGCGTTGCAGGAACAGAAATGATGCTCATCACCCAACCGCCTTCACATCGATTCATCACTACTGATCCCGGCAAAGTCTCCGATCGCCTAAAGTCGCGACAAGGGGACTGAGCGTGACCCTCGATCGCTGATGTTCCAGTCCGGACCGCCCCACACGGGAATAGCTCGAGGTTAAACGAGCTGCACGTCGCTGCACCTCCATCCAGTAACGACAACGTCCCACACTACCCACAGCGAATCGCTGCAGCTGGCCACGCTCTACCTGCAGTCTGTGATGCCTAGCCACCGCAGCGCCTGTGTGACAGCCAGTCGACATGGAGGGAACACCACCTTCGCAATAGCACGGCCTTGAGGTCAAGCGATGATCATATGGTGATATTCACCTCAGCATTGATCGGCACACATGATAGTCGTGACCAGATACAGCTCATAGCGACTGTCACATGCGAATATTAGAGTGCCTGGCTCGCACGCTGATGGGTGGCCAAGCGCTGTAAGACATCTACTTTGGTGTTTCTCACGGTCATCAGCTCAGCCACTTCGGGTTCTCAGCTGGTCTTACCTGAGCATTGGTACCCAACGCAAACTCCTGGGAGCACACAGCCTCACGATCTGGTCGTTCCTGAATCCCGATATACACGTCTGGTAGCCTTCAGGCAGACTTGAGAGGGAGCCCACGCCTCGAGTACTTGCATGCGCTAGACGGCACATCCACGGCTTGTACCCAGAGTATCTGCAAGTCACCCCACGCCTCGTGGATGAAACGTCCGCTGGCCATGCATGACTAGTGTGGGCGAACACATGATAGACGGGTCGATCGCAGTTCGCCCGTCACCGCGAGGATCGATCCGATCCAGTGGAAGAAGTTTTATGGCGATCCTGGTGACCTCCTGAGCAAGTGACCGTGAAAAACGGCACCGCAATGTCCCAAGGCGACTTGCAGCTTTGGGCATCAACGATTGTTATGACATGAGGCGAAGTAGTGCTGCAACCCGCTCGCACCAGGCGTCCACGTCAGTCTCACTCTATCCATTGGCTGCCTGCGTCCTCGTCCGCAGCGGCGGTCTTGGAGGCCGCCAATGGCCACGCGAGCGGGATCACCTGGACCGTAAGTATTCTGCTGGAGTCAAGATGCACACACCCGGAAGATCCAGGTAATGCAAGATCAGCCTGAACGAAAGTCTGTTGGGTCCACGCACTGTCGCAACACAAAGTCCTTGAGGATTCTATGGGGTACGCGTCGTGGGGATCGATGAGAGCCGCTTCCCAACAGTAGATTCCCATAGCCGTGGATCAACGATAGCTTCGCCCAATTTGCTATTTCCAGGCTGCTGGATCAGACCACTTACCAGGCATGGAGCTTACGCCAGCTGCATTTGCCCTGCGATGCTCAGCATCGTGGCGGCTTGTGGTGAGGTCGTCTACATTCGCGCAGGCACCGAATCGATGACGCGGGTCAGTAATCGGAGGTGTGCAGGTGTGAAGATGCCAACCAACGATGCAATGCGCTACCCTGAGGGCGCAGCTTTGTTTCCTCTCCGAAGTATCAAAGTAAGCACTCGATTAGTAAGACTTTGAGGCCGTCGAGCTTCAACTGATCAATATGGCAGACACACAGAGATCCCCGAGGCTCATTGACCCCGTGACCATGTACTGGTCTCGGCGCGATCTCCTCTAAGGCAAGTAATTCCTGTACACTATCTAAACAAGTCATATGACTCTCTGAGCGCGTCGGCGACATGGAAAACGATTGCTTTTTCTGTATCGTAGCAGTCGTTCTGGTGATCAGCGTTGTAATCTACATGATCGCAGCCAATGATCCGCATGACTGAGAAGCGCGCGAGTGGCTTTGTACACATGAGTCTTGAAGCTGCACGGTCTCGTAGACTACCTCTTGTCCCCTTGCCGGCTTCGTATGTCGCGGATTCCGCTCCCTTCAAGATGATGGTCCCAGCTCCTTCAATCCAATCCGGCAACGCCTACTGACCAGTCCGCTCATCCAACCCAGATGTCCTTCTCATCCTCCACCTGAAACACCCTCATGACATACAAAGAAACGCCCTTCAACGCCAAACTAGCCAACTTCATCACCTCCGCCCTCCACAGATCGTTCGGCAAATGAACAGGCACGCCCCACCCCTCTCTCACAGTATTCTCGTCTTTCGTCCCCTTGCCGCCACCCACTTCCCACTTCATAGTCAATCCAGCACAGCACCTAAGAACACCTTCCATCAGCTTCACCCTTCCAAGATCCCCTTCGTCGTGCGCGAAAAGCCGGTTCAACATCATTCTCGCTCTACAGGGATGTAGATGTACCAAGTCCTCGGGATCGGCTGGGGTGCGCTCCGCGACGGTGAAATGCTTCCAATCCAGCTGATGCGGATGTATGTCCCACGCTTCCTTTGATTGCAGGAGATGGACCAGCATCTTTCGCCTAAGCAAACACAATGCGCTTTTCGCGTACTTCAACCGCACTGCATCGAACTCCTCCGAGCGTTCGTAGCGAAGGACCGAAGGCGCGCCAACGACGTCCCATAGGAGTTGGCGGGCGTTATGGATGTGGTCGGCAACGGTCCTGGGACCTTTCTCAGGTCTCTTGCGCGGTGTGTCCAACACGCGATCGTAGTTCTTTTGGAGGACGTGGAGATGAGCTACCTCATCTTCCGACATGTTGTCAAGTTCGCGATGGGAGATCCATTGACTGAGTACCGTCGGCATCCTTGGAATTGGAAGGCGTAGCGAAGGTGAGCGAGTGTTTCAAGAACAGCGCTGCCAACATTATATTATTCTCTCTGCAGATTTTGTGGCGGAATGAGATGTCATTCAGGACTTGTGTAGAATCCGACAAAGCTTCTACTCACAAAGATAGAGTCGTTGAGCGCGCCGTAAGAAAGGTGACTTTGTACTTAGTCAATTGCTTGTCTACGGCGTTGCGTGATGAGGCAGGTGCGAATGACACCTTGCGAGTTAGATCTACTCCCACACTGTGACGACAAAGCCGATCCTTCGAGCGACGCCACCGCAACGAACCTCGACATCGCTGTCTCAACGCAAGAAGAGAAGTCATGAGATGTAGCGCAGGCTAAGTGGTCGTGCGTGCTCTGTCGGCGGAGGGGCGTTGACCTCCAGAGGTATACGCCGTATCTCGCCGTCTATATCTCGCCCACCCGGGCTGGTATCGAAGGCTCAGGCCATTCTGTACGTTCAGAGCTTTCCGTCGTTCTCAGCAGCTTTTTTTGCCTTCTCCCCATCGACGAGGATACACCACCCCTCGCCTCCCCGTGTACCCTTGTCAAATCCACCTACGAGTGCACCCGGCCATGCTTCCCTCGCCCAAGCCAGGATACTGTCGTCGAATGTTCCAGGTTGCAACCACACACTTCTGATGCCTACATCCTTAGCCTCCTTCAACAGTTCCTTGGTCACAGCTGGGGGCGTGATGACGCTCAGAGACGTGCTCTTGGGATCGGAGAGCTTGGCAGGAGAAGAGACTGTTGCAAAATCTTGACCGCTGATGTTGACTGAAGGAGACGAGGGGTTGATCGGAGTTGGCACCAGCTTGTGAGCGAGGTACCAGGCGAATATGCGATAGCCGAACTTCGAGGAATTCGAAGATGCACCTGCTACCGCTATGTTCGTGGACGTGAAGAAGAGGCGAGCTGCGGACTGCATGTCTGATGTTGAGGTCATGATATCAACAGAGAGGTGGACAGGCTGGAGAGAGGGGTAGAAGGTAATACCGATTCAGAGTGCGCAAAGTGACAAGAAACGTGTATTCCAGCGACACATGGCTATGCTGCTATCAGTCAACTCGATGCGGTCTACACATTGAATCTGTTTCCACGGAGAGATAACTGTCGCAGCACGTGTAAGCAGAGCAGTATGGCGTCAACTGGTTCTGATTACATCGACGCGCAGTCCGTCCTCGGCCAGGCTTTGCCCGAGGTCGGTCCAGCCGCTTTCGCGACGCCAATTATTGACGGCAAGGTCGACTACATACAGCACCGATGAACATATTCTGGCATGCAAATAGCAAGAGGCCTCGTACACGGTGAACTTCCTGTGCGAATGCGTCGCCCGTTGTCGGGGACCCTGCCGTCCCTCAAGTGATTATAATGATTGCATATAAGCGGTTTTGATCTCAACAGCCGCCACCACTGCATAGGTCAATCTCAGAATATAGTACAGTGTTCCTATCATCTTAGTAAAGTGATCGAACCCAAGCGTAGTATCCGCAGTCATGGCGACATTCGCGTAAGTATCAGCTTCTCTCAACCAAGTCCAGGCACCTGACCTTTCCTCTAGCAAGTCAGCCTTCAACACTGCTTCCTACGCTGCCTTCCGCCCTGTCTACCCGGAGTCACTCTACAAGTTCGTGCTCCAATATCACCGCGGACCCAAAAGGCTCTGCGTCGATCTCGGCTGCGGTCCTGGTATCGTCACTCGTAAGCTGAGCAAGCAGTTCGACAAGACCATCGGCATTGACCCCAGCGGTGGCATGATTCGCCAGGCTCGCGAAGGCGCACAGCAGGATTCATCCCGCGACATTGAGTTCTGGGAAGGCTCTGCCGAGACTGGGACGGCAGCGATCGACGCGGGGAGTGTCGACCTGGTCGTTGCTGCTCAGGCGGCGCATTGGTTTGACCAGGCAAAGTTATGGCCTGAGATGCAGCGGATCATGCGAACAGGCGGCACGTTGGCATTCTGGGGCTACAAGGATCATGTCTTCGTCGACTACCCACACGCGACCGAGGTCATGCAGCGCTACGCTTATGACCAGCACCCGGACAAGCTAGGTTCGTACTGGCCGCAACCTGGACGCTCCATCCTGCAAGACCAACTCCGGGCGATCAAGCCGCCAGAAGAGGATTGGGAGGACATTGATAGAGAGCTGTATGAACCTGACACGAAGGGACCGTACTCCGGTGACGGTAAGAACCTCATGGCATACGAGTTGAGCGTGGGATCTTGCAAGAGTTACGTACGCACTTGGAGTAGCTATCACGGATGGGCTGAGGCGCATCCAGATGCTGTGGCGAGAGACAAGGGAGGTAAGGGTGACATTATGGACGAGATGTTCGATGAAATTGCGAAGAAGGACAAGATCTTCCGCGATGATACCTTTCCGGTAAATGTGGAATGGGGGAGTGCTGTGATCAGGGCGAGGAAGAGGGGCGGGCCTCCACCACCAAGCGAGCCAAGTGAGCACAATGATGATTTGGAGATGATGGATGTGAGCAGCGTGGAGGAAGATGCTGGACCTGCTCGACCTGCTGGACTTACTTACTATCCGCCCCATGTCTTGAATGCGAGGGACTGAGACTGAGGGCGGCACTCTTGATGCGGTGGTGTAAGATATACTGTATGATTACATATATTCATTGTTAGGTTCCGTTGTCATGCGGCAACCAATTTTTGCATGCGATGAGTACCACACTTTGGTGACTATACTCTCTCCGTGCGACCACTCCTACGTAACGCGCACCTGCAGCTACACGTGCGTTACCTGTGTCGTTTGAGTCAATCCATCGAGAGAGCGCAACTGCAACAAGTACTTTCATACCCATTTCCACCGATCAAGTCCATCAGCAATGGTACGTACCCCTCGAATCCTGCCCCACGAGCGCAAAAGCGCGTCAACCGC
>JAVRRP010000327.1:0-20844 GCA_036872775.1 Oleoguttula sp. CCFEE 5521 | reverse complement strand
CCCCGGGGTAGTGCGGCGTCGCGACAGTGGCGTCGAGAGCGCCAAGACACCAAGGACAGCCCGAGACCGACCTGAACTCAACATGATACAAGGGCAGCTGTATTGCTACATGTATACAGTGTGCCAATCTTGCCCCTTCTCGCCCGGATCAATCTATGGCTGCAGCTGCTCTATGTCGCCCCAGAATCGCTGAACATACACATCCTGTCACCTTGAGAGGGCGCCAACTTCCCAGGTGTTCGTGCGAGACTTCAATGCCCCGAGCCCTTACGATCATCCATAGACGCTCTTTTTGACTATTGCATGTTCAATCTTTTGTGAGATCGACTGTCACTGTCACCCGCCGCTTCTGCTCGACAGTCTCGCCTCTGCGCTGATTGCGCTCGAAAATCTTGCGCTTCAACAGTGCCTGCTGGCGTAAAGCAGCAAGTTCGGCTTCCATAACCTCAATCTCTTCGTTCGCGGCATCTTCGGTCCAGCCACGGCTGAGACTCGTCGAAGGCTGCTCCGACTCGCGCTTGATCGCACGCGGCCGGAACTCGAGCGGGGACATGCTCTCACTGTCAACCTCTTCTGTCTTAACGCTCAACCGCTGATGAGGAGTCGCTCGAGTCAAAGTGCTTGCGACTTGCAATGGCGTAGCATGATCCGTAGCGATAGCTGTGTCTTCTACATCAGTCGCATTTACCGAAGGTGTAGAGGCTGCAGTGACCGTGCGGCTGCTGTCATGGTGCTGTTGGAGAAGAGGTGAGGCTAGCAGTGAAGAATTTCTTGCTGGAGAATAGCTCGCCGAACCAGGTGAATCTACTGGCCTCCTTATGCTTCTAGGAACATCTTCGTCCACTAACACACGATGTCGTCTCCTGGTAGTACCTCGCTGACTCGGGATATGGCTTCTCTTGAAACTCTGCTTGGACTGTTGATATTTCGGCGGCAGGACAACTGATGGGATCTTGCGCAGCTTGATGGACTTGATTGGCTTGGTCGGCCCTGCGTCGCAGTGTGCTTTATGATGGACCCAGCAATAAGCGCATCTGCCACTTTCCCCATTCGCCTGGATGCGACATTCGACGTTCTCTTTGCGACACCATTTGCATTTTGCAGAATCATCAACAGTGGTGCCGTACGAGGTCTCCATCATTCGGCCGGAGCTGTCAAATTCGTGCAACCTGTTCCCCGGGGTCTTGTTGCATTTCGGATCCGCTGCTGCTCTCAACAGATCTTCCCAGTCGGACGGCGAGTAGTACCAGAAGTCGGATATGTTTTCAGTTTGTGGGCGGCGGTATCTGGCCATCATGGTGAGCTTCACTTCTTGAAGATCTTCGGCGTTGTGCAATTGTTGACTTACTCCCCGCGCAGGGCTTCGACAGTATCGTCTACCGTTGAGGCCATGATGGAGGCTTGTTGACCAATGGCTTGCATGCGAAAGCTACAGAAGGTGTCGCACCTCCAGTATTAGTTGTGTTGATGGAAAGTTTCGCAGTGATGGGGAGTGCTGAAAATGTCGGCACCGGATCACTGGGGGTCGTCTATGGCAGGTCGCTCCTTCCGTTCTATGTGTACTGCACTTACTCGCGTTCAGAGAAGCAGTGAAGATGTTCAGAACTTACGGTATCGATTAAGGCCTCGGGGACTCCAATTGAGCGACTAATCTGCCCTTAGTGCTGCCAATCACTGCTCATGAACTGCACGCACGAGCCTTACTTCAGATTGGACTGCAAAGACCTACGCTATGATGGCTTCGCACACCGCATTGCGCCTCTGCACCAAGAAAAGGTATTTGAAAGTATACTCAACATTGTCGATCACCAGAACCCCAACATCCTTCCGATACATCGACCACGGCTCCCAGGATGCCATCAATCCTCCATCAAATCAACCGTCCGGTCCATCGCTAGCCTCCGCTGGCTACGCTCGAAGATCTTCCTCATCAGCGTAGCCTCCACCCGAGTAGCAGCGACCTCCGCTCGCGCCGCAGCAGCTTCAGCTCTCAAGGTCGCAATTTCCGCGTCAGCGATTGTTGCCGACCATGGAGATACAGAGGCTCGGTCTCGTCCAGTGCTGCTCATACTAGGTGTGGTGGCCAGTGTCGGAGGGTTCATGTTGTCTCTGTGCTCTGTCTTGATGCTTGCTCCCCGGTGGAATGTGGTCTGTGTATCGATACTGGATGCTCGTGAGAGTCCGGTCAAGCTCATGAGTGGAGACTCCGTGGTGGGTATAAGGCCGCTCGCTGCATTGCAGGCGCTGGTAGTTCCTTGATCGCTGACATACCGCTCGAGAGTCAGGGCAGCGTCCGCAGGCGTCGACACACTGGATTGAGAGTCGTCTTCAGTCACTGGTGTCCCTGACTCGATCTGACCTGCTTTTCCGTCCTCCTCGCCACTCCTGTCGCGATACTTCCTGTACGCGGCGCCCTGCCCAGTCAGATGGTGCCTCCGAAAGATCTCTCTGTACTTCCGTGGTCCCTTCGCGACGACCTTCCTAGATGCCCCAGGCTTCGAGCGAGGCGCATCGGGCCCAGCACCACATTGCCGGGAGCTATGGTAGCATCTGCCACACTTGCTGGACTTCTTGTCTGCTCTGACTCGGCACTCCAAATTCGCCTTGCGGCAGGGCAGGCATCTCGCATCTTCAGACACCGGGACGCCATCCGGTGTTTCCATGATTCGGCCGACAGTGTTGTATTGAGACAGCCGTGATTTCGCGTGCGTGGCCGTTTCGGGGTCCACGGCAGCTGTCAGGAGATTCTCCCAGTCGGACACTGAGTAGTACCAGAAGTCTGATTCCTTGTCGGTCTGTGGGCGACGATATCTGTATGTTGTCATGAGCAGGGATATTTCAAGTATGCATCGATGTGTACTGACTTGTCGCGCAGCACCTGTTTCTGATCATCTTGAGTTGCATCCATGACTGGCCGATGTCAACGTTTTCCAGCGAGGCTTGATAGTATGACGAAATGGAGAGTAGTGAGTGTGAGAAAGTATAAGTCGAGGTCGAATACTACAGGTACGAAGCAAGCAGTCGCCATGGCAGGAACATGTTTACACGGGTTCCCTCCTAGTCATCTCCATCACCGCGCCTGCCACATCACTACCTGGAACACGTGCCCTGCGACATCCAGCTCACTTCACCTATGCTGATAGCAGCTCAGCATTTTCGGCTCCCATAATCGTCCGATCCCTCACGTGCTACACGTTTCCCATCTGATCAGTCTGTCTGCGCACACAGTTTCTGGCGCTCATATTCAGCACGTAACAGAGTCGCCTCGGCTCTGAGTGCCGCGATCTCTATATCGGCGAGATCTCGCGCGCGCTGGCCGCTCGATTGCTCTACTACCTGTCCCTCCGCCGGGAACAAAGATCCCTCCTCTGCAGGCGGTGTAAGCATGCCATTGCCCTCGTCTGGCTCGCGGACCACCTTTCCATCGGCATTTCTGCCTCTTCGCAGGGTAGCTAACGGAATCTCGGGTGAGTCGGGCACTCCTTGGTGAGGCAGTGGTAGAGGTGCTGCGACACCAGCTGGCATGTCCTCCCTCGTCCGGAACGCATCTCCATAGTTGACAGGCTGCATCAAAGGATAGAAAGGGTCCTCTCGAGAAGCAGCAATATTTTGATGTGTCGCCAGGGCGAGAATCGTACTGCCCTGGAAAGCTCGATGCTCACCGATGCCGGAGGTCTTACGCTTCTTGGACCGCGAGGGCTTCGCGAGGAGCCCTGGTGGTGGAGTCTGCTTCTGACGGGGAGCCAGGAAAGATAGGACATCCCTTGGCGCAAGTCCATCTTCACCCGCGACAGACAACTTGCGCTTCATCAAGTCTTGCTTTGGCATGGCCCACTCCCGCTCATCGACAATCTCGACAGATCGGGTCCGTCTCGACGCTGCCTCCATCTCACGCAACTGCTGGATCCCACGATGCGTAATGGAACCGGCCTCACAGCTCTTTCCATGGTGCACACATCTTGCACAGACACTGCTTTGTCCATCTCTCGCCACGCGACATGGCAAGCCAGCCGACCTGCAGTGCTTGCATGTGGCGAAGTCGGGTGCGGTGATGCCGTGATCGGTTTCGATTAGCTTCGCCACTTTCGCTTTCTTCTGCAATCTGCCGGTTGCAAGCTTCTTCGTCGCCGGATCATCTGACTCCCTGGCGATCAACAGCTCTGACCATTCGTTGGGCGGACAGTACCAGAAGTCCTTGGGATTCGTTGTGCGTGGCTGGCGGTAGCTGTGTCTGATGGGCATTATGTCCCTGCGTGTCAGTGCCTCTGATGTTCCAAGAAGTTGGTGCGGGGATAGCGCTTCTGTCGTCCGAACTGTAGCGATAGAGTACCTCGATCCTAAGTCTACGCAAGATTAGATCTCGAGTGAGAAGCAACTGACCGGATGTAGACATTGAGATAGTTGCGGAGCAGCGCAGAACGTAAGTATAAGACTACCTCAATTACGTTGACAGCAAAGCGCCAGCTTGGCCTTCAATGTAATTCCCTTGTCCCTCTACGTAAGACAGCGAGCAAACAGACCGCGCCTTCCCAGTAAGTCAGCACCGCCTGCGAATACAAAGGCAGAGCTCAAAGCAGCGTAAGTTTGTGTGAGGAAGTCTCTTAGTTGTAGCAATCATCGCATTGACAGGGGTTGCTCCTCATCCGATCATCTTCTGCACTCGATTGACTTCTTCCGCTCATAGACCGCGCGCATGAGCTTGGCCTCCGACTGGGCTGCAAACACCTCCGCCTCCATAGCTAGACGTGCCGCTTTAGCCTTGAGCTTGAGCACTTCGATTTCATCATCGGCCAGATCCTCCTCTCGCTGGCGTTGACGTTTCAATCGCCGTGCCGACTGTTCTTCGCCGAGTGCTTGGGAGCGTGGCTGCGCATACAGTACGACAAGATCGTCATCGGTACCATTCTCATGCTTGATATGAAGTCCGCTCTCGGACTTAGCTGTGGCGGTCATGGTACTTTGGGCCGAGGCGCGTATAGACCGGACATCATCTTTCTCCTCTGAGGCTTGCGGCACGGATTCATGCCTGGTGTGGTCTATCTCAGCATCTTCAAGGCTGCGGTGATTGACGCGCGGATCGTCTGGCGCTAGTGAATCCCGTGTTCGCGATAATGCCGCGGATGCGGACTCCTGCTGCTCCTGCAGTCCACGCTGCATGACCGAGCCAGCCTCGCACGGCTTCCTCGACTTCATGCACTTCGCGCAAGCCATGCTCCTTGCGTCCCTCGCCACACGACATGCCGCTCCGATCTTACGGCATGGCTCACACTCGGCAAACCTGGGGACTGTGATACCTTCGTCTGTTCCATCAATTCTGCTACCCGCTCAACCACGCGAAGCTTCTTTCTGGCCGAGCTTCTGGTGCCTGGATTGCCCGCCTCCAGCAGAAGTGCGTTCCAGTCTGCTTGCGATATATGCCAGAATTCACTGGTGTCTGTACTATCAGGACGACGGAACCTGCCACTGTCAGCATCAATCACACAGTAAGTAACGCTGCTTTCAGCTTGGCTGCAGCATTGCAGCACGAGGACACTGCGCCTGTGAGAAGGCAATGAGGAGGTTGTTGACTTACTGTGTGCGAGGCGGCTTTGCAGCCGTGTTGCCGGAGATGGAGTGTCTCGGATCCGCCATGCTGCTGGTGGGTATGTATGTCGTGGTTGGTGAGAGTGTAGCGTCAAGTGACGGAAAGTTGCGCGGCGAGAAGTGGGTGAGCGATACAAACGGCGGCCACCGGTAAGGGAAAGCAGGTCTCGGTCGCACTTGCCTCTCCTCATAATGTGCATAGGCGTCCGCATGGCAATCTCGTGAGTGAGTCTCAGATTCATACACAGTTTCAGCTGAAATGCGTGAGCACGTGAAGATAGCGTACTGGTAGGACGTGATCAGGACTCACTAGGATACTCGCCAAAGAGCACGTTCAGCAGTATACCCTCCGATCAAACAGATCGCGCTGCCGGCGCATAAGCCATGCCGAACAACAGTTGAAGCTCCTCAAACTCCAATCACAGTGCTTCACTTGCGCTTCCAATATTCATCGGACATTGGTCATACCCCTGGTATGGCTCCATATGACCTCCCTGCAATCTGCCACAGATCCAACAGAAGGTTTGGCGCTCGGCAAGATGCTACCATGTGCTCAAGCATCAGCCCGATCCATCGCCCAAGACTTCCTCTTCCTGCTCTTCTCGAGCATCGCACGCGCGATCCTCGCCTCTGTCTCTGCAGCAAATGCCTCGTCCTCGAGAGCTTTCTGCTCGGCGAAAGCCTTGACTTGTCTTGCCCGCTTCTCCGCCAGTGCTTCCGCTCTCATCACTGCAATCTCCTCGTCCTCCTTGTCGTCGTCCATATCCATGGGCGATTTGGTATGGCGAGGTCGTAATTGCGTTTGAGGCTGCTTTTGAGGGGTAAAGATCGTCGTGGAGGCGGGCCTTCGTGGCTTTGCGACGATGCCTTGGTCGTCTGTGTCTGTATCGTCGTTGGGCGAGAGCTCTGTCTGGTGTAGTGGCTTCTGCGCCTTGCTTGCACTGCGACGGCGCGAATCTTGCTTTGGCTTCGCCTTCGTTTCTGACGAAGGAACTGCTCCAGTGTTGCTCTCCGGGAAGCCTTCCCAATCTTCCTCTTCATCACTGTAGATAACCGTCTCACCTCTTGGCGTCACTGTCTTCGTGCGGCTTGTCCGTCGATCAACAGCTACCGCGTTTCTCCTGGCCCTCGTCTTCACAGCAGGGCTCGGCGTTTCGCTCCCCTCGAACTCTGACTCTTCTTCGTCCTCCATCTCCTCCTCCTCTCCATCGGCCTCCAGCTTTGCGCCACACGTGCGGTTGGCAGTCAAGCATGGCGCACATCGCGCAACGCAGCTCTTGCCCACCCTCGCACGTTCTGCAGCCGAGTAGACGATGCACGGTTCCTCCCAGCCCTCCGCTGCCTTGTTAAGACAGCGTTGGCAAGGAGAGCCTGCGAGTACGCCTGCGTCGGTAGACATCATTCGTGCAATGTGAGCCCGGCGTCTTTTGAGGTCGTCGGACATCGCCTCATAGTCTTTGCGGGAGAGGTGCCACCATTCTGAAGTCTGACCTAGGACTTCGGGGTAGGGGTGCCTTGTTGAGGCCGGGGAGGTCGCTGGCGCAGGGCTGGGATTGATGGGCGATGTGGGTTGGAGAGAACCGTACCCGGACTCTGATCTCGGATGACCTTCTTGAGGCCTAGGCCGGCGTTGGTGTATGAGCGGCTCATCGGGAGATGAAGACTCGTGGCGCCTGTGGCCCATATTCTCCACAACGCGTGGTCTCTCTGTGGATCGGCGCTGTAATCGAGCTAGTGACGGCTTATCGTGCGACTCCTCGAAAAAGAGGGACTGCTTTTTGGGAGAAGGCGGCTTCGGCAACGTGTGCTTTGCTGCGGGTGCCGGTGAAGCTGACTTTGGCGCTGTGGCAGGGGTAGTGACTGTTTTCTCAGCCACCGTCGCTGTGGCCGACTTCGTGAGCGGTGCAGCTGAGCGCACCATAGGCGCTACAGGCGCTTTTCCTTGAGAGCGCACAGGCTCCGTCACCTTCGCCTTGGTGGTAGGATTCTTCGTTGCCTGACGTTGAGCGAAGTTCCTAAGCTCTGCCTCGAACTCTGCCTCAGCATCACTCGATGGAGGCGTCGACTTCGCGTCTCGGGCCCGGCCGAAGACCTCGATCTCCAGATCCCGGAAGTGGTTGGTGCTTGAGGCGGTGGCTGTCGATTGCGTCGGGGTGGATTGAGTCGCCTTTGAGGATGCAGCAGGTTTGGCAGGCTGTGTGATAGCAGTGGCAGTGCAGTTCACACCCTTGAGTAGGCAAAAAGCGCAGCCCTTACGCCTTCCGTCCTTCCAAACTCTGCACCTTACGCCTGCCTTATCGCAAGCCTTGCATCCGTTCTGGACATCGATGCCCGAAGTAGATTCCATGATCAGCCCGGCGTCATGGATGGTACAAAGCTGCTTCAACGCAGCTCGCTGGTCCTCCGGGGAGACCAATGGATTGCCCGCCTGGGCAGCAAGGATCTCCCATTGGGACCGAGAACAGAACCAGAAATCGTTCGCACGGACAGTCTCTGGTCTGCGTAGACTAGGATGTAGGTCAGTGGGTGTCATTGGGTTAATGCGCTTTGTCTCAAGGGCTTATGCGTACGCGTCCACATCAATGCCAGACATGTTGCTCGAAGCCATGGTGGACCAGACGAGCGCTTCGAAACGAAGAGGCTGCGGTCAGTGATGCGATATGGGTGAGTATATAGCCGATGCGACAATGGTGATCTGTCGCAAGTGATCTCCCGACACTGATCAGATCGAGGTGATCATACGCTACTGATCACTTTCGTGTGACCAAACATCAGTGATCGAAGACCCAGGTGTCGAAAATCTTCGTTTGTACGTCTGTTTACAAGACCCGCCCAACCGAACGGGGTTAGCGGGAAGCGACAGTGAGTAAACGAGAAGGAGCGAGGGAGGTGAATTCGAAAAGTGAAGGACTGACAAGTGCGGATGAGATGATGAGGAACGGATTCCAATGGGAGCGCGGTATATCAATGCATTGGAACTGGGTACTCACACAAATCCCATTTATCATATCCAGCACTGTCGCCACAAAGCCACCCTCCACCATCGACTTCTCATCCTACACGAGAGCCTTCCAGCTTCCCCTCCACTGACCCAAAATCTCCCAGACTTTCCTCTCACCTTCCCATTCCCCCCTTCCCCTTCGCCCTCGCAGCGACTTTGCGGAAAGCCGCCTCGCCCACAGCGCCCTGCCTCTTTCCTTGATCGGCAAGCACAGCCGAGCTCATATTGCTCGCTGGCATGATACTGTAGCTACCCACTGTGCCCTCCACGCGTGCGCGATTCGTCGCGATAGGAGCCGCCAGAGCCTTCTTGCGCTTCTCGGCCATGAGGGTCGCGCGGTCGAGATGTTGGGAGCCGGTTGGGCGTTGGGAGGCGGCGAGGGGGTCGTAGGGGGCTGTTGGGACGGCCTGAATGAGGATGTCAGTACATGGATCGTTGCACAAAAATCGTGAAGATGCAGAGAATCTGCAACGCAGCAAAGCCATACCTTCGACCGCAAATCCTTCCTCTTCCCCAACACTATCCTCAACCACTCCGCCTCCAGCTTCTCCGCCTGCCGCTTAATCCCCAATTGCGGCTGCATACTCTTCGTATAAAACACAATCACCTTCCCTAGCCCGCTCGCCACAAGCGCCTCCTTAGTCATACTCAACCCCATCAGAATCGCAAACAGCTCCCGCTGAATCTGGTAGTTCGGCAGCGCGGCGTCCACATCAGCGGGCTCGAGGTAGAACCTAACGGCCTCGAGGATGTTGACGTCGGGGGCTATAATGCTGGAGCGCAGCGTGTTGCGATTCAGGAGTTCGGTCACTTGAGGCAGGAGTTTCAGTTTGGCGGTGGCGACTTTGCCTTCTTCGCGGGCACGTTGGTCGGCTTGGCACGCGGCGGCCATGAGTTGGCGCATGTTTTCTAGTTCGGCGTCGGCGGCGGCGTCGAGGTCTATGCCCATGCCGCGGCGGCGGGCGGGCTTGTTGGTGCGGAGGGCGTCGTCCATTTTGCGGTCGAGAGCGCGGCGGCGGCCTGTGCTTGTTAGTGATGTCCATTTATCCAGTACAGTGGAAGATACTACTTACGCTCTTCCGGCGTCAAATCATCCTCGTTCTCCGGCTCTCTGATCCTCCTCACCCTCTCCCCACCTCCATCTGCCTTGCCCTTCCGTCGTCTCTTGCCCTCCATCTCGGGACCACCCTCAAAGTCCGGCTCATCTTCACCATCCTCGCCAGCCCTCACCCGCTTTGGCTTTCTGGCCTTCTCTCTCCGACCCTCTTTCTTCTTTTTCCTGCTCTCCCTCTCCTCGCCCTCAGTCCGCTTTCGCTTGTGCACGCCCAGCAATCCGACATTCGACTCATCGACTGCGACAGGCGCATCAGGGACAATAATAGTGGCTGCATCGAAGTTGTCGAATTGGGCCTCATCCAAGTCATCGAGCTCAGACTCATTGTCTGACGGTGGCGCTTCGTCCTCATCGAGATCCATGTCGGCTGATGGGTTTGCGATGGGTGGCGTAGATGCGTTCTCTTCCTCGATCGAGGGGTCTAGGGGGTCGTTTGGCTCTGCGTTTGCTTGCGGTTCGGGGGACACATCGAGCGAGGGTACGGCGGAGGTGGACTGTTCCAGATCTTCCATTGTGAATGTGAGGAGGGTGTTGTGGTAGTGAGTATATTGCACGAGGGTTCGCTGTTGATGGGAGAGAGATCGACAATTACAGGTGAAGTCGCGTTCGAGTGCCGTGCAGTCGTTTGATCGAGGAGCCTGACTGCCTCAGGCAAGTCAGAGTGACCGACACCTCCGAGACGATGGCCATGCAATAGCAGCACATTCTCGACCTCAGTGCCAATCCCGACCATCTGCCTAACCCGTCGTTATTCCCAGGATCCTCTCACCATGTTCGGCGGCCGTAACTCTCCCTTCCCACGTCCCTGTTCTTCAACTCAATCACTAACACCCCCATCCAGCACCCCCTCCCACAGCCGCAGAGCTCAAGCAGCAAGAAGCCACCGCCATGCACACGGTCTACAACGCCCTGGCGACATGCGTCGTGCTCTATCTCTGTACGTTCGAGGCGCGATGCGAAGATCTCGGGGGATTCAAAGCTGATTGTAGGACACAGCGCCGTTTGCCGTGGAGTACGTGTATAAACTTGTATGATGGTACACTACCGCAATTTGAGTGAAAATGGGAAGGAGATGAGCAGTGGACAACGAGGAGCGGACGATGAGGATTTGGCCAGTATTATGATGGATGTGTCGCAGAAATGGACGACATGACAGGCTGTCGCCTCCAGCCGCACATACACTCAGGCGATATGGCGCTGACCTAGTCGCGCGGCGGCTCAGCAAAGGCATGGCCGAATAGACGCGAGACGATAGGTGGACGAGCTGTACAATACATGTACCATAGCGCACTCAACAACATACACCAATCGTCTCGGCGTCCATGGTGCGAGCACAATCAGGAGAGGCAAGCCTAGTACTCCATCAACCTCAACTTCTTCCCCACCTCCCGTCTCTGCACAACCTTGTCGCTCTGCCGCTCATCGTGTGCTTCCTTAGCCTTGAGAGCCTGCAAAAGCATCCCGGCGTCGAAAAACCCATCTGCGAGAAAGTCAGTATTCAGCCCCCGTCCAAACTCCAAATTGACAAGAAGCAACTCACATCCACCCAACTCATCATCGCTAGCCCCCTGACTCTCCTCCTCGGCCTTAGCACCCTCCTGCGCCTCAATAACCCGTCCCCGTCGATTCATGCCCTCAGCCTCCCTGGCGCGGGAACTGCCCTTCTCGCCACCCGTGCCGCGGCGCTGAACCATGCGGATGAGCTTGCGGATTTCGAGGAAGTAGCTCTCGATGCCATCAACGAAGCGCTTCGTCTGTCTGTGCTTGCTGGCCGCACAAATGGAGACGGAGCCGTCTTTGATGATGTATCCGATCCCGAAACCTTCCCCGGAGGTAGGTCCGAAGCCGAAGTGCCGGAGGGACGGGTTGCCGCAGTTGGAGGTCGAGAGGATGGTGTTGTTTATCCTATCCCAGCCGGCGTCGGCGAATATCGCTGGCAAGGCATGCTGTTGTTGGTGTTGCTGCTGGCGGGGCGCAGGGGAGCGGGAAAGGGAAGATTCGTCGGAGCTGAGCATGCTGCTGCGTTTCGGGGAATCAGTGGTGGTTTCGCGCTCTGAGGTGGGCGAGGAGTAGCCGTTTGTGCTTGCACCGTCGGAGCCATTGTCGTTGTCAGCGTCTACCTGGCGTTGCCACAAGCAGGACAAGGCGTAGAGATGCCGATCGTGGCCTTGCGCCTTTGCGCACTCTTTCGTGATGGAGGTGTGCTTCTCGCAGGCTTTCTTCAGGAGCTCGACTTTCTTGGCGGGTGGATTCTCGCCCCAGAAGCAGCGGACGAAGTCTGTAGATTCGTGGGTAACGGGGCGAATGGCTTCTGTGCGGCCATGGTAGTAGATTTTGGTTGCTGCAGGCTCGTAGGTGGACTCCATGCGGCCGTAGAGGCCGTAGTAGGCGGCTTGGAAAGCCATTTGGACGAAGGCGTCGGGCGAGAAGCCGGAGCTTGTCATAAATGTCTTGCCGTAGGCGGCAAATTCGAGCGTTTGGAACTCGTTCTGCTGAATTAGATCGGCGAGGCGGGTCTCAGCGAAACGGAGGGCGGTGGTGAGTTCGGGGCCCATGTCCCATTCTAATTTATGCGGTGTAGTGTTCACGTCGCCAAATGACTTGGGATCGCGCTTGCTTGGGTCTGGAGAAGATGAAGCCCATAGCGAGGGTGCTTGACCATTGATTGTACGTGCGAAGCGAAGAATCGTGTCAGTGTAGAGATCGGAGGCGAAGCGAAGGACAGTGTGGCCATCAACACCGGTGTGCTCAAAATTGATACCTGCACTGCCGTTCTTGCATACGATGATTTGCAACTTGTCGTACCATCTATTGGTGCATGTCCCCACTTGTACGCCCTTCTGGATCTCGCTCGTGCCACAGAGCATGTTCTCGCATAGCTGTGGTGTGTTGATCGGCTCCGTGTAGTCGAGGCAGAGAATGAACAACGCGCTGTCCACAATGTTCAGACAATCGCTGTTGTTGGATCCTTCGTCTTTCCCAAGGACGTCACGCAGACTCGACCAGATCTTGCGATTCTCGGTACTGAGTACGCCAAGTGCGCCTTTTGCTGCTTCGTATATCGGCGTTTGCTCGGCATCATTTACGATGACTTGTAAATTGAGACTGACGTCCCGCTCGGTCATGATGAGATCGCTATTGTCGTCGAGGACATCAAACCAGTAGAACTGTCCTCGGCATAGGACCACAACATGTTTGCTACCAGGATCTTGACCGATCTGACAACCATTCTCGGTCGGAATGCGAGCTGTGCCGAAGAGACGCGAGTACTGGTACATGCACAGTGGCTGACCTCTGAGCGTATCAGGTGGCAGCTCCTCTTTGCGGACAGCGCGGACGAAGGATAATGCGGAGATCACCAGAGAAGCAGCACGAGTGACTTGATTGTTGCGAGCTGGCGTTGGATCATCCTCGAGCAGAAAGAATGGGTTGAGATTGAGCACTACTGGATTGTCGTAATTGAGGTAGGAGTCGTACCCTGCACGTTGTCAGCAGAAAGTTTCTAGGATCTGACCATCCACATACAGAATTGTTCGATATAGCTGCCTTGCCCTTGCGAGTAGGCCTTCAGCTTAGCTTGAAGATCCGGCCCAGTGGTCTGCAGGAATTCGTTGACCGCGCGTTCGCTATCCGCATGCTCTCGTGCAGTCTGTAACGGATCAAGAGAAGCGAGATACCTTTTCATCGTCGCTTCCAGATCGGGTATGGGCAGTTTCGGCAGACTGTCCTGGGCGGCGAATGTGATGCCAGGCTTGGAATGGTCGTCCTTGGAGGTTGCCAGCGGCTCCTGCTGCTTGGTCCCAAAAGCCTGCGTCGCATCCTTCGCGTTCTGCATCGATCGTTCCGCCATGATGAGCGAGTCTCTCCGTGGTGGTGTGGTGATGGCAATTTGTCTGTCAAGAGGCTTGGCTGGGGTGAAGTGCCTGACTGAAGACATAACGCAAGTAAGCATGGGTAGGTCTTAGCAATGGAGCGGCGAGATCAGCGTGGCCACAGACAGGCCACGCAGAGCTGTGCGGAAGAAGTAGTGGCAGTCCTGCGAGTAGTAGGCCGGCATGGATGTTGCTACATCGATGAGGTTCACTTAAGGGAAGGTGTGTTGATGAGGAGAAGAGGGCATCGAAGTCTCGACTACACTGCCATTAATGTGCACGCAGCGTGGGGAAGTGCAATGCAGTGCAATGAGAAGATGTTTGCACGTGAAGATGGTCGAATGCAGCAGGTCTACCACTGCCGGTCCACCGGTGCCGACGTGCGTGAACGAGCCATTTCTAGAAACGTGACAAGCTGAAAGATGAGACTGACCTTGTTCCCCGAGGTCGAGACCTGGATGTGCGGAGGGAGGTCCTCCAGTACGCGCAAAGCAGGAGATCCACACAGCCGTCTGTCGTTATCCAGATGGACGGGCAAGAGGAAGCACGTTGGTTTGTCGGAAAGGCCCGCAATCGGCTCCGCTGCAATTACTCGCAGGGGTAGCTCGTGGAGCGAGCGAAGTAGAAGTCGATTAGGGCGCGGCTAAATGGCGGTTGTCTTGGTGCTTGTTAGATGTGAAGTTCAGCTGTGCGGGAGCGGTCAGAGTGATGGGAAGTGAGTAGCGCAATTGGTGGAAAGGTAGATGTGGCACTAGATGGGAATGTGCGATATCTATCACCGTCCCTACCGACTTCTTTTCAGGCGAGAACGGTAAACTTGCGACCTCGGGCGCTGGCATCCGAAGACCCAGACCAGGTGATGTCGAGGCATGACGCTCGCGTGTTCTCAGCGTGGGGCAACGGAGGAACGGAAGACTTCGTGTGGAGCCATGGCTCTGGGGCCGTCTCCTTGATGGAATCGCGTTTGTCAGGACACAGGAATGCCATCTTGAGGAGAGCGGGCAGGTCTCGCGTATAAGTCTCTATTACTAGTGATAGCGGCTTCTCTACCAGTCGCACTGCGTGCGACATGTAAATGGTGAAGAGGGAGGAACAAGGGAAATGCGCGCTGTTTGACCCCCACTTTACCCGAGTCATGCGCGTCAACTTCGCGTTCGACATCTTCCCTCTCGAACATAACAGCGAGGTAATCCAAGGGCTCAATCTCAGTATTGGTCTGCGACGGCGTCTAGCACATGATGCTGCGCTCGCCCAATGACCGGTCTGCTTGCCACTCTCCCTGATTTCGACCTGCAGCCGTACTCGCACATCTTGCCATCATTGGAAAAGGCATTGGTCTCGATATCGGACTTACTCACTCTCGAGATCCTCGATGTTGCGAAGCGGGCTCAGGTACCGGCGGGAGAAGTGAAGAAGCTCGCCGAAGCCGTGATTGACGGACTACGAGGTGGCTCAGAATCGAGTTCCCTCAGAGCCGGTGGCGGAAGCAAGGGTAGAGCCGATGGAGAGGTGAAGGAAGGCATTGCGGACCCGAGATGGCCATGGGCTATCAGCACGCTGAATGAGACCCTGGATGAAGCGTTGAACGGTGGCATTCATGCTGGCTACCTGACTGAGATTACTGGGGAAAGGTATGTGTCGTATGAGCACTTCAGCCCACTTACAAGTGCTGACATCGTCCAGCGCAGCGGGCAAGACACAATTCTTGCTCACCCTTCTCCTCTCCGCTCAATTGCAAATTGTCGACGGACAGCCCAAATCCGCACTCTACATCTCCACCGAAGCGCCGCTGCAGACAACTCGCCTGACCCAACTTCTCACCCACCACCCTCGCCTGGCCAACTTAGCAGGCACTGACGCCCCATCACTCTCACGCATCCAAAGCACCCACACCCACGACCTCGAAGCCCAAGAGCACATCCTCCGCTACCAGGTCCCCGTCCTCATCACCCGTCACAACGTCGGCCTCGTGGTAGTAGACAGTATAGCCGCCAACTACCGCGCTGAATTCGACAAAGGCTCAGCAGGAAAGGCCGCCCAGAGTCTGTCGAAACGCAGCGCACAGATCGCACAGCTCGGAACGCTACTGCGCGGCATCGCGAAAGACTTCAACGTAGCCGTCGTGGTGGCGAACCAAGTCGCTGACCGCTTCGAGCCAGCTGCACAGATCGTGTCGGTCAGCCAGTCGACGCAAAGATCTCGTCCCGGATCGCCGTCGTCGAATGCGAACGCTTCAACCGCGCCCTTTAGCTCTGCTCAGCCAGCCAACCCGTCCACGCAACCACAATCCACCCTCCCATCAACCACCGACCCCCTAGCTCTCGACCACCAACAGCGCTTCTTCACAGGCTGGGGCGATGACGCCAATACCACGAATATGAAAACTCCCAGCCTCGGGCTGACGTGGACGAATCAGCTCGCTACGCGCATTGCGTTGCTGCGCGAGCCGGTCTTTGAGGAACGGCACTACAAGCCTGGCGAGGACAGGAATGTGTCTGAGTGGCGGCGTACGATGAAAGTAGTTTTCAGCGCTTGGTGCGCGGCTGGCGAGACCGGGTACGAGATCTGGCAAGGTGGTGTGAGAAGCATAGCGAGCAAGACTGATACGCAGGCGAATGAAAGCTAGAGCTGCAGACATAGCCTGATGGGTATCTTTGACGCATTCCACGTCCTCGCGAGAGCCTCCTGCTGCAACTCGCAGACCACACAACCTACACACTCTCGCGAATTGAAACCACACTCCATCATGCCCACCGACCTTTTAGCCCCCAGGCGGCCGACTCATCTCTAACCAGCCCTGCTCCACCTCCCCGTACAATCTTCCACTAGGCCGCCGCTCCCACATGTCTGATTGCAGTGCCGCGATGCCCAGTTCGCCGCTTAGCGATAAGTGGCGTAGCATCTCCACGCTCCCCCGTCCCGCATTTAAACCGCCCTGCCAGCCCTCCCTACCTGACATGATGGCTTCCATTTCTTGCCCTTGTTCCTGGGTTGCGGGGTCGCCGTTGCTGTTGCTGAAACCTTCGACGCCATCCTGTCGCTCTTCTTCCGGAGGTAATACGATACTAGGCTGCCCGTCTACGAGACCTTCCAATTTCTTCATCAGGGGTTTGAGGTACCGCGATGCTTTGCCCCGGATTGAGGAGAGCTGCTGTAGGATCACTAGGAGGTAGTGTTTCCCTTCGTAGTAAGTTGGGGAGGTGTCGCCGGCTGTGCAGTGCAGGACGTCGGCGAGACAGGCCGCGATGTCGGAGAGTTTTTGTTCCTGTGTGGGGTATCAGTATGGTGCGGGAGGGGGAGGGGAGAGAAAGTGAGTGACCTACCATGCCAATACCATGCGAATTCAATGCTGCTGCCGAGGAGCTAGTAGTGATACCCACCACATTCCTCGCCAGATCAATCGGATAATCCAACCTCATCCCACCTTCACCCGGACCCCACAGCAACCCGTCATTCACGCCTAGCTGCCACACCAAAACATGCAACCACTCCCTCGTAACCCCAATATCAATCCGCTGCGTCTCGGTAACGCTCTCCATGCCCATCGCCACGGCGTCCAAATTTCGCTGCGTCTTGAGCACCCACGCCTGATCCGCGATGCTGTGACGGCGTGGGCCGCGCCATATGCGAACGAATCTATCGTCTACGGCGCTGAAGAGCTGCGCGAGCAGCACGAAACCGGTCAGGAGCTGCGGGTCTTCGGACTCGAAGACTGAGGGGAGTGTGATGTCAGGCGTCAAGCGCGTTCGTTTCCGCCGCTGGATAGCGTACGCACGTTCAGTGATGAAGAGGAGCCAGTACAGCCGCCTTCGCCACTGGGCTTCTACGGGATCGAGCGCGTGGTAAGCGTACTCGTCTGCTAAGCCGAGGTTCTCGGCCGCGGTGATGCATTCGGAGAGGAAGTACCAGGCTTTGATATATCGCTCGTGATTGCCTTCGTAGCAGAAGAGGAAGAATGAGGTGAGGACCGAGATTGGGGAGGAGTCGAGCATGAAGTCGTAGCTGTATCGTTCTCGCAGGCATTCTTCTGCAAAGACGGCGGCGTTGTCGTAGCCTGGACGGAGTTGAGGTGGAGCTGGGATCGAGGCGTCTAGTTGGACTACTGTCGTTGCGCAGAGGGCGCAGAGGAAGCAGTAGGTCTCTGAGCTGAGGGGGTTGGGATTGCTGTAGAAGAGCGGGTCGAGGTAGATTGTTGGGTCTATGACGGGCATGATGGGGAACATGTGGGTGAAGAAGAGCTGAATGTAGGGGAGGAACTGGTCGCGACTTATGCGAGTGGATTGTGTGTAGTATTCGGACTCTGTGGGTGAGACGATTTGTGGCACACGCTCGCTACCTGCTGATCTGGGTTCGTTTGACTGCCAGTTTTGGCTGGACTCTTGTCGGTAGACGAGAGGCTGGGCGTAGCGATGTGGCTGGGAGTGTTGGTTCTGCAGCGGTGGGAGCTCAACGCTTTGAAAGTATCCTTGGTCCTGCTGTGGCAGACTGGTCTGAATGCCGTATGGGACGCCCGGGGGTGGAGGTCCTTCAGGCGGGTACGAGACAGACGGCACGTGTCCCTGCGATTGCGGCGACCAGTTCCAGTTCCCAAAGTTTCCGTTATGCTCAGGACTTCGTGGGCTCGTCGGACTGGCGGTGACCGAATCATCGATCTGGCGCAAAGCGTGGAGTACACGCGCACTGCGCAATCCCTTCGGACCTTTCTTTTTGGGCGGCTGCAGGTATGCGCATCTTATCGCGGCCTTCTTACAAGGCGTGCATGGATCACTGCCATCGCACTTCACCTTGCGCTTTCGACAGCAGTCGCATGCGCGGCGTAGGACCTTTGCGGGCGGTGTACTGGATTTCTCGCTGCCTGTAGGCTGACTCGTTGCTTCCGTCTCCATGCTCTTGCCTTCTTCGGACATGATGTCGGTACTTTGCGCCGTGATGGACGCGTCTCGGTCAGCAGCGCAATGGCATGCCAGTGTAGAGGTTCCTGCTGTTGTGGGCCCTGGCTTGGAGTGCCGGTATCGGTCTGGCTGCCGTTGTGCGAGTCGGATTGCGAGCGCAATGCATAAGACCCCGACACTTCCTCGTTCCCGAGTCGTAAAAGAACACAGGGTTCAGTATCGGTCTCGAGCGTTCGAAGCTTGCTGCCATGTGCTGCGCAACGTGCTGCAGTGCGGGGGTCGCTTGGCAGCTAACTTACGACCAGAGTCAGCTGACTAATCAGTGGGGTAAGTGAAGTCGCGTGTTCGCGGTGCTTGTAGCCAGACTCCAGAGTTTACCGAGATCTTCGTCTGTGATGCTCTGAGATCGCAAACCGGGTGCGAAACTCTTCCGAAACAGCGCATCTCAGCTCACACCCATCCCCAAATCCCTGCTATGCAACACCGGCGACTGCACCACACCCTTCTCCACATCTGCCGCACAACTACACTCGACAAAGTCCTCCAACTCCTCACTGACAGTCTTCAACTTCTCCTTCACGCTCGCCACAGCCTCATGCCCAACAATATGCCTCGCAGGCGGATTGTCATGTCCCCCGATAGCCGCCACAGCATGCACAGTCTCCGCCACCAAGCGCTCCTTCAACGCCTGACTCAGCGGTGGGTACAAACTCGTGACTTCGTTGCTGTGCAGCTGGTCGCCTGTCGTAGGTTCCGCCGTGCCTTCCAGTCGATCCAAGAGGGAAGAGAGGATGTTGCGAGAAAGTGGGGCAGGGTTATTTTCTTCGGCGTAGCATTGCATGGGCGGCGCGGAGGTGATTTTGTGCGTGAGGACGTTGACTTCCATGTTCGGCTGCACGATTGTCATTTTGATGTTGAAGGGCGCGATTTCGTAGGCCAAGCTGTCGCAGTAGCCTTCTATAGCCCATTGCGAGGCGCAGTACATGCTCAGACCCGGCGTGCCCAGGTGACCGGTCGTGGCGGTCAGGAGCACGATGTGCCCGTTCTTCTTTTCCCGGAAGACTGGTAGCGTGGCTTTGATGATGTTGACGGGAGCGAAGAAGTTCGTCTCGAACTGCTCCCCTACAAGCGTCAACGCGCGAGGACTTTGCGACAACTCCTCCACAGTCCCAACCACAGCCTCGCTGTGACAGCAAAACAGCACATCCACCCTCCCAAACCCCGCCACCGCTTCAGCCACCGCAGATTGACACTGTCCCATATTCCTCGCATCCAACGCCACAACCCTCAACCTCGCGCGCCATTGCTCCTTGTCCGTCGAAGTCCCGACTTCCTCCAAGAATGATTTGAACGCCGCGCTTCGGTCGGCGTGTCGCGCGAACTCGAGCGGCAGTACGCCAGCGCAGACGTAGTCGCCGTGCGAGAGAAGGTGCCGCGTTAGCGAGATGCCTATGGGGCTGTTGGCGCAGGTGAGGAACCAGACGCGCGGGGCGTTGTGGGTGGGGAACTTGGGCTCGCGGGGGAGCTTGGGCTCGGAGGAGGACATGGAGGTGGGAAGGCGGAACGTTTGCAGCTAAGGTGCGGTGACAGCTCGTAGCGTGGGGTCTCCTGCCCGTCCTGGAGCCGCGTGTTTGGCTAGTGGGTGTCCATGTGCGCCGACAAAAGGTCCGCGACGTGCAGTATGGCGCGTGGAGGCTTGGAGATCTGCCGGCAGGCTGTATGTGTCGGTTGCGCTAGTCTCCGGAACAGATGCCCTTCTGCACCTCAGGTCCTCGTCATCTCCATTCTCGGTCTGCCTTCGTGCCTGCTCATATCGATCGCCACAGGGTCAGTACTCTCGGTATGTCACTGACATGCTCCCTGAACATCGTTCGGCGTTTGCGGATGGAGCTCTTCCCGAATCGGCATGCCGAACTTTATCAAACATAATTTCTTACTATTTTCTGATCTTGTCTCGTCATTGACTGCATAGGGCACAAGATATGGCTTCGGTGCACAATGCTCAGTGGACTGCCAGATCACTCAGACTCTATAAGAGTGCTCTTCATCTCTGAATAGCTCATCGCTCACTCGTTCTACTGGATGTCAAACGCCCGCATCCTCTTCATAGACGCCTACGACTCGTTCTCGAACAACATCACTTTCCTCCTTCGGGAAACACTACAGGTCTCGGTAGAGCTCATCCGCATTGACGATCCGCGCTTCGTCCTCAACGACGATGCCTTCCACGCTTTCCTCCAGTCTTTCGATGCCGTTGTCGCAGGCCCTGGGCCTGGCCACCCGGCAAATTCAGAGGACGTTGGACTGATCGGCAAGCTATGGAGCTCACCTGACGACTGTATGCTGCCGGTGCTGGGGATCTGTCTGGGATTTCAGAGTCTA
>JAVRRP010000326.1:0-20853 GCA_036872775.1 Oleoguttula sp. CCFEE 5521 | reverse complement strand
TTGGCTGTTCGCACTGCCTGCGGCTTTTCCTTGTCTTTGAAGGCATTGTTGCCCGCGCCGGTGGGACCTTGCGCCATGATCGTATGTGTAGAAGGATTGATTCCAACCTTTTCAGTGGTAACAGCAGGTCGGTCTATCGTTGATTATGTGGTATTATGGCTTGATTGCACTCGATTGCACTTTCTGCTAGCGAACGCGATCGGACGCGATTTCTTGAGCTGCGGGGCCGGCCAAACTTTAGCCCGGACATGTATGGATCGCTCGTCAGCTTCCGCCGCCTGCAGCTCGATCGCGTGTGTACTCACTGACATACCGCCATCACCGCCATATACCCACGCCGCCACCCACTCGCCCTCCGCTTATAGCCACCGCGATCTCACTGCTGCCTTCGATCCCCCCCATATCTCCCACCCTATCCAGTACCAGTACCTTGACCTACGCATCCATCTACATCTCACAGAGCGCGCAAACAGTGAGCCGCGGCCGCGATGCCTTCCGCAACTGGCCAGAACTGGGAGAAGTATCAGAAGAAGTTCGCCGACGATGAGCCAGATGAGAAGAAGATCACACCCCTTACAAATGAGTACATCTGCCCTGCCATCAATGAGAGGTTCAGGACGGCAAGCTAACGCAGTCCAGGGACATCCAAGTCCTCAAAACCTACAACCTCGCTCCCTATGCCACAGCCCTCAAAGACCTCGAGAAGAAGATCAAAGACAAGCAGACCTCAGTGAACGAGAAAATCGGCGTCAAAGAATCCGACACCGGCCTCGCACCACCCCATCTCTGGGACGTAGCCGCCGACCGCCAACGCATGTCCGAAGATCAGCCGCTGCAAGTCGCGCGCTGCACAAAGATCATCCAGGACGAGAAGGACCACGAGAAGAGCAAGTACATTATCAATGTCAAGCAGATCGCGAAGTTCGTCGTCAATTTGGGCGAGAGAGTCAGTCCAACGGACATCGAGGAGGGTATGAGGGTCGGTGTGGATCGGACGAAGTATCAGATTATGCTACCGTTGCCGCCAAAGATCGATCCGAGTGTTACTATGATGACGGTGGAGGATAAGCCGGATGTGACTTATGGGGATGTGGGAGGGTGCAAGGATCAAATTGAGAAGTTGAGGGAAGTCGTGGAGATGCCGCTGTTGTCACCTGAACGCTTCGTGCACCTTGGCATAGATCCGCCGAAGGGTGCGTTGCTTTACGGTCCTCCAGGCACGGGAAAGACACTCTGTGCAAGAGCTGTGGCGAACAGGACAGATGCTACGTTCATCCGTGTCATCGGGTCGGAGCTCGTGCAGAAGTACGTTGGTGAAGGTGCGCGCATGGTACGAGAGCTGTTCGAGATGGCACGGACGAAGAAGGCATGCATCATCTTCTTCGACGAGATTGATGCTGTGGGCGGTGCACGCTTCGACGACGGCGCGGGAGGCGACAATGAGGTACAGCGCACGATGCTGGAACTCATTACACAATTGGACGGCTTCGACAGCAGAGGAAACATCAAAGTCATGTTCGCTACCAATCGCCCGTCCACCTTGGATCCAGCACTCATGCGGCCTGGTCGTATCGACAGGAAGATCGAGTTCTCTTTACCAGACATGGAGGGTCGGGCCAACATCCTCCGAATCCACGCAAAGAGTATGAGCGTCGAGCGCGATATCCGATGGGAGCTGATCTCGCGATTATGTCCCAACAGCACGGGTGCAGAGTTAAGGAGTGTGGCTACGGAAGCGGGCATGTTCGCTATCAGGGCGAGGCGGAAGGTCGCGAGTGAGAAGGACTTCTTGAGCGCGGTGGAGAAGGTCATTAGGGGAGGAATGAAGTTCAACTCGACTGCGGCATATGCGCAATACAACTAGATGCAACGGCGAGCGAGCTGGGGGAGTGTACGATGCTATGGGCGTTGAGGGAAGGAGGCTGCATGTAGTGACGATGGGAGCTGCAGCATAGATGCAATGGAAGTGTATGAGTGCAAGCACAACGATTCTTCACACAGGCTTATTCTTTCGCTCCCGGCGGTGCAAGTAGTCCTCATACTTGCTCGACGGTGCAGGTCCCTCTTCTCAAGACTGCCGCCTGTACCCTATCTCCTCACCGTTACTTGTTAATCGGACACCATCCCATCACCCAACTCATATCTTGTGGCTCACTGCTCGATAACTTAAGCCGAGCCTATGCGGCTTACTCATTCCAGTCTCGGTCAACCCCTTCACTTCCGCGTCAAGCAACACCGTACAAGATAGTGACCTTGCTTACTCTCATGGCTGCATTCATCGGACTCTGCACTCCCATATGTCTGCACACACCTCACTGCTCGGGCAGTCGGCCAGAATCGCAGACGAGGCAACCGCTCGGCTCAAGAGATGTCAAGCCTGCAGCCCTACCTTTCCTCTTGTCGCAGTTCACGCAGCGCTGCAGTAGCTCGAGCTCTATCCCCGCAAATCATCTGCACAATCCCACGCCTTCAGGTGTTTTCGGGCGGATGCGACGACTATGGGTGCCTGAGGATCCGAATCCGGCCTATCGCAGCGCGACGCGACACTCCTCAAGTGCTGCAGTGCGACTTCGCGTGACGCACGACAATCCGGGGCGCATGCAGGCGCACCGGTATGGCAGGAGAGACGTGGGGTGTTCGTGATGATGTGCTTGAGCACGAGGACGAGGTGCGGTTCTGATGATGGAGCTGACGGCATGGTGGAAGGTATGTGCAAATATGAAGGCTGCTTGCTCCTCTGGCCGTTACACTCCCATCTCCTCTCTCTGCACTTCCTCTTACTCTTCTTCCCGGTCAGCTTTACATCAGAGTGGCAGCGTTGTATTCTTCCAGGGTGGTTCTTACCATTACTTGTACTAGATCAGCCTTTCCTCAATTGTTTTACGAAAGCAAGCTGTACTTTCTTCCACAATCGCGGTTACAGCACATCATGGGCATACCACAGTCAGACCCCGACACTTTCTATAACGAGCCGCAAGTCGAGAAAGCCACACAGACTGACAGCTGCCGCTGCCCTCAGCTTAACAAAGTCGTCTGCTGCTGCCGCATCGGCTGTGTCTGCTGTCAGACCCGCGAGAAGGACGACGACAAGATGGCCAGGTCTCGCTCTCCCTCTCCAGTCCGCGGCCGCTCCCTGACTGCTCGCCATCTGGACAATAACCCAATCCAATCTCGACCCTTCCCGCTCCATCGCACTCGCTCTCCATCCGATACCGCGTCCATCTCAGGCCAGGAAGGCGTCGAATCCCATCACCTAGTCGAGCACGAGATCGGCGACCTCGGCTACCACACCCACCACTCCATCCACCTCACTCTCGCTCGCCACACTACTTCCTGGCCGCCGGTACCGTACAACTCCCCAGCTATCTCCATGACTCCAGGTCCGAGATCTGGATCGCCGAGCGTCATGTCATCATCAGTGTATCTCCCCTCGCGGGCTTCAACCGAGGCGCTGCTTGGATTCGTGGGAGCGGTGATGGGCGCGACGGGTATCGCACCCAGGGACGGCGATGTGGCGAACTATGTCTATTCGCCGCTTGTGCTGAGCTACGAAGTTGAGACTGAGGTAGAGGGGTTTCGAGACTTTGACATGTGGTGAACGCGTTTAGGGTGACTGCATGGTATTGCTGGCGTTCACAGACCTTTTGGCCTTGGAGGATGTACGAATGATTAGCACGGGGACTATGGGGGAGTACCGCGTGGGGGCATGTACGATCGGATATGGCATGTTGGTATTGATTAGCCATGATTGAATTTACGGATGGTGTTACATGGGCTGGACTGTAGTGAACGAAGTCAGGAAGACCTTGATGAAATGGCAGTCCGGCGAAGTTCTTCTTCTAGTGATTTCACCTGGACAATCAGGAATATCGTTAGCTCTATAGTGTAACATCAGCGTACCATCACCATCCACATGAGCAGATACTCGAAACCAGATGTTCGATGTTGCAAGCCCAGCCCCGTTGTGGCCGGATTCTAGAGCGACGCCCAAACGGCCACATACACGTACAACTCCTTTTAGGGATTACATGCTACAGCTAGCAAGGACATATTCAGCTTCCTACAGCGCCCGCAGGATAGGATATTCGACGTCGAATTCAACTGCATTGTGCGCTTCTCGGCCGATGCTAGAGAGCCTGACAGAAAGTCCCCGAGCAAAAGTCTCCGACGGAGGATTCGCATAATGTACGCGAGCCACGCTGGTCTGACTACTCTAGATATAATATGTGATCCGCATTCATAGTTCCACGCCATGTTGCTAACAACCTTTACTCGATCAATTCTAGAAATATCAGTCATCATATCGTCTCCGATATCCAACGCTCTAGCAGCGACTCGCCGGCTCGGCTTGATCTCCCACCACGTAGCCCAATTCCAAGCCCACCACACAACACCCAACATGTCCATCACAGGCCCAAAATTGCAGGACAGTATGCTCAACCCGCCTCCCTCTTCCCCTTGAGCATGATCTAACACAACCACCCAACAGCCAAAGGTTCCGACTGGGACGCCATCGCGCGTAATTACAAGCGCTTCTCCACCGGCCCCAGCACGCAGGCGACCAAGCATCTGCTAGCCAGTACCAATGCTTTCCTACCCTTCTCCCAGGCGACAGGTATCCTCGACAATGGCTGCGGACCGGGACCCATCATCTCCGCGATCATCGAGAGCCATGGCGCGGAGATACCGGACTCCACGACTCTGCTTGCTGCGGATTTCAGCCAAGGCATGGTTGACGAAGTCGACGCTACTAAAGCTCGAGGCATCGAAGCCGGCAATGAGACTTGGAAGCGCGTTGAGACGCAGTTGTTGAATGCGATGGACATGCAGGGCGTACCGGATGAATCGCAAAGCCATGTGACGGCTGGTTGGGTGTACTTCATGACGCCAGACCCGCAGAAATGCCTCTCCGAGACCCTCAGGATCCTCAAACCAGGCGGCGTCCTGGGCTGCACATCCTGGAAAGGCAGCCAATGGATAGACGCCATGAACGTGTTCGGCGAGTTCAAACCTGATGTGACGATGCCAAAGATGCCCGAGGCGTGGGCCAGTGTCGAAGGCGTGAAGAGAGAGCTCGAGGAAGCAGGTTTCGAGGACGTTCGATCAGAGGAAGTGACCGTTGAGATGCCGTTCGAGGATGTCGGCGTGCTGACAAAGATGCTGCTGTACGAGATTCCGATGATGAAGGTTTTGACTAAGGATCTGTCGGAGGCAGAAATGACGGAGCTGGAGCAGATGACCGCTGCAAAGGTGAAGGAGTCGAGCGCTGAGCATCCTGGGAAGTTGCTGGGCGTGGCACTGGTTGGCTTGGGGCGGAAGAAGGCTTAGTCGCGCGGAGCAAGTACTGCTGCAATCAATTTGGATGGTCTATAGTCGTAAGAGCCCGGCTGATATGTTCGCTTGTTGATCCAGGGGGGTTGTGGTACCGTTATCAATGGCACTCGCGTGCTATCACTCGCGTACTGCCCGTTCGCTCGACATCTGACAGCGGCGAAGTCTAAGCGTCTTTCTTCTTCCCACCGCTGCCGTCCTCTTGCGAGCTTGATCCATTCTCGCCACCAGCCTCTGCCTCGCGCCGCTTCTTGTCGAGTGCGAGATCCGGTGCAGGTGCGAACTTCGACTTTGCTCGGATCCGCTTGCCGAAGAAGAAGAAGATGAAGGGCATGGGGATCAGCAGCACGGAAACGCAGCCGAGAAGTGTGAGGCCCCAATTGATTCCGATGCCTTCGAACATGTAAGTGGCGAAGAGTGGGAAAATAGCGCCGAAGAGAGAGCGCAGAAGCTGTCGTGGTACGTCAGGCGGTGGTCCAAGTCGATTGACATGACAGGATTTTGGGAGAAACTCACCGTGTTAGCTGCAATAGCAGAAGCCGCAAACATTAGATAGCTGTCAATGATGTAGTTCAGCAGCTGAAGGAACACTGTATAGATGCCGAATCCGATCAGTACACCAGATAGCGTTGGAACAATCCAGTGAATCGTGCCCTGGTAGCCGGTCCAAGCAAGCCAGAAGAGACCGACTGCGAAAGAGACACCTCCAATCATTGGCAAAAGCAATCGCCATTCGGGCACCGGCACGTTCTCATTCGCTTCCAATTTCTTGACGTAGCCTGGATTCTCGAGGAGAAACGCGGCGAAGCCAATGAAAACGCCTACGATCAGAGCGAAGTACGGCAAGCCAGAAACCCCAGGACTGAAGCCGTAGACGCGGCCCCAGATGAGGGCGTATGCCGTGAAGGACAAATACAGGATGCCGTAAAGGAAAGACATCTGCAGCGCTAGTTAGCATCACTGCATGTCCTCGAATGGGATGGTCACTTACATAGATCGTGACCAGTAGAACAATCGGTTCGAGGAATAGGATGCGCAATGGTCGGCCGACATTCTTTTGTATCAATTCCTTGAAGTCAACTTCTACTTCATCCTGCTTTGCATGGATGCCCCAATTGCGAGTCAAGCGTCGGAGCTCAGACGCTTTCTCAACCAGGATGATCGGCGGATAGCTCTCCTTCTGGAAGAAGAATGCAAGGATCGCAGCGGTGAAGCCCATGATTGCGGGGATGTACTGTGTCCAGCGCCAGCCCAGGTAGCTCTTTGTGATGAAGCCACCGACCAATGGGCCCAAAAGTGGGCCGTTGAAGATCGTAGCGGAGAAGGCCGCAACCGCAAGACCTCTGTACTGCGATCTGTTAGAATGACTTTAGCACATCAGCAAAAGCCTACAAAAGACGTACCTTGTTATTGAACATGTCTGCGAATACAGCCGGCACGATGGTCAACGCACACGACCCGAACAGTCCAGCAAAGAATCGACAAATCAGCACAGTCTGCAGATCCTTCGCCACAGACACACCAATCTCGAAGATCCCGAACATGGACGCGGCAAGAATCACGGGCAGTCTCCGACCGTACAGCTCAGAGAAGGGCGCCCATGCAATGGGCCCGAATGCATAACCCAGAACGAACAGCGAGGTTCCGAGCGTGATAACCTCATTGCCGACGTGGAAGTGCGCGCCCACTGACATTGAAGCTGCGGAGAAGATCGAAGATGCGAATGTTGCAGATAGCGAGTTGAACACCAAAACGCTGAAGATGATGAGCTTCTGCTTGGTCGGCCAATTTTGAGGATGATTGGGATCATCGTGGCCACTGAACTCTACAACGTACTCCTCTCTGTCTGGCAGAAGAGGAGGATACGGCTTGTTGCCGCCAAAATCCGGCAGCGGCTTCTCGGGTCTGCTGCGTGTCTGACCCACGGTCAAGGAGTGCTGAAGTCGATGCTGGTTAATGCGTCCTATCGCGGTTGGGTGGCGTTCTAGATACTCGAAGACAGCCCTATCACGGTGAGCGGTGTCCAGTCGAGCAATATTAGTGCCTGTGGTCATCGTTCGCTGCGCAGACATGGAGGCTGCCTGCGAGGCTCGCCGGGTGTTCATGGTCGTTAATGAGCTCAGCGAGCTGGTCGCTGATGAAGCCCGGCTCGCGCGGCTTGGTCGTAACGTCGCGTCTTCGACCTCTTCCTGCCGGGGCGGTTCTCCTTGCGTCGGAGCATTCGCTGATGGAGATGGTGGCGCGACTGGAGGTGATACCGGGTGTTCCGCGTACCACCGCTCGCGGAGGTTGTCACTGGGATCATAATCGCGCCAGCGAGACGGACTTGCATCACGCTCGGCCCTGAGCCGGGCAGCATCTTCTGAGTTCATAATGAGCGATAGCTGCACAGGCGTCCACGGCGTCCACGCGAGGAAGGAATGTTGAAGCTCAAGCTTGAGAGTGGTGTGAGGTCAGGTAGAGATAAGGTGACAACAACGAAGGATGCAGCTCAAGATACAGCTCGCGTGAACATGCTTTAGTGGCGGGAGCTTGACGAAGCATATTTACCTTACATCATACGGCAATACTTTTTGCGCCGATGCCACCGAGTTAGCCGTTTCTCAATGGATGGCCGTCATTTTGAATCAACGCGTGGCGCGGGCACAGACCCGAGGAAGTCTTTGTCAGCAAGCTGACTGTGCATGCTACGGCCGTTTCGCATTCGAAGATACGAGGTTCTGATCACTGATCGAATTGACAGGCTGATACTGCAGACGCTATCTGAATCAACACAATCTGGAGCTGGTTCCAATATTCAATACCACCCATTCCCCTCTTCTCCCTTCTTCACCATCTTCGGGTTCAGACTAATCATCCTCTGACCGGGTATGCACCCCGAGACTCTACTCTCGAACACACCACTGACGGCTCTACGACCGATCTGCGAGAAGCTCTCGTACACCGCATGCTCTTCGCCAGCGTCTCGGCCATGTATGGCAGCCCACTCTGGGCTCGTGTACGGACTACTCCCATCACCCAAGTCTGCCCACCGCGTCACAACAATTGCGTGCTTGAACGTATTGATTGGATCATTCTTGTCCTCGCACATCTGCACCTCAATAAGATACTCAGATGGACACTCCGGGCATCGTCTCACAGGGCGACAGAAGTCGCACATCGTGACAATGAAATTCGGTCGTGCAGCAGCAATGGAGATCTTTGGAGCGCGCTTCAGCTGCGAGATGTACGAATCCGGCGGTCTCGGGACGTGACTCAAGGCACATTTGCAGATTTGAGTAAGTTCGCCATCTTTCCAGTGGTGGCAGACGGAGAAGAAGGGCGTATACTCCTCTCGATCGTAGAGTAGGTGTCGCTCCTCTGTAGCGGTAAGCTTGGGTGGTGCCCAACATTGCGATACAATGCGAAGGAGAAGATGGCCGTCATGTGTAATGTAGCGACTGCGGTGCTTCCAGCCCGAGTCTCGACACTTCCATTGGCGTTCGAGAGATTCGCACGGGATGCCATGCTTTGCTCCGTGAGTATCGGCGCGAAGTGCGAGCTGTACGAAGTTGTAAGGCAGCTCTCGCAAATGTGTAAGTCGAGTTCTGGGGAGCATCGAGTCTCTGACCAGTGGACAAGAATAGACAGGATGCGCGACATAATCTGCTTTCAGTGACTCCTTCGTCGGCGTTAAGCGTCGATGAAAAGCTGCACACTGGAAGCAAAGCAGATGGTCCGGCAGTCCTCCGTCAAACGTCCTCAATAAGAAGGAGATGCGTAGCGCGCGGCTTTCGGGCAGATTGAGCGTTTCGAGCGGCTTCTTTCCTACCTTGTCTGCGAGAACCTTCGTCGATACCGCTAGACTGGCAGCATCGATCTCATCGAGAAAGGTAATGATCCGTTGCCATATCTCTTCGGGTAGCTCTGCAACCATTCTCTCATGCGCTAGCGAAGTCTTCCTGCGCTCCAATGCTAGATTCCTCGAGTCAAAGTAGGGATCCCTTAGCTTCTCAAGATCGGCAGTTGTCAAGTCGACGAGTGAGTCGAAAGAATCGTGGTGAGCGAGCCGGTGCATCATGTCAGTATGATCTTTGACATGATGTTGCTCACCGACCAGCGTCGACGCCTCGCTGAAGACGGAGTAATCGCGTTCACCAAGTTCGTTGACTTCGCCATTGTCGCTAGGCTTGAGGACGCGATCACCCGAGATCCGGCGGCGTCGCTTCTCAGCTGCTTTCGCATTGGCCTTCTCAACAGCTTCGATACTGTAGGCTCGGCTTGATCGAATGCGACGTGAAATGCCTATGACCAGCTTTGCTGGCCAAGTGCCAAATTGAGGCGCGTTGTAGTCCATAGCAATGGAGGAGTTATGCAGGGATCATGCGGCCGAAATGAAGCAATGCCGAACTCCGAACCGCATGCGCCGACCAGTATTGGTGCTTTCAGGATAGTAGAATGACCATCAAACAAGTGCAGGTAGACCACTCGAAAAGATACTTAGGACAATGAAGCGTCTGTGAGCAATAAGAATATCGAAATATGGTTCGACAGAGCTCATGAAGAGAAACCTTCGGCTTCAGCGGATGACATGACGTTCGCAGGCTGACAAAAGTCGATGGACGCTCGCTCCGCAGCGATCCGTGAACGCGGAAATACAGACATCGACATACAGCTACCATTGACGGCGTCGATCAGGCACTACATGCATGGAGTTTGATCGAGTTTCTGCGTCACGCATCGTTCGATGGCGCGAAGAGGCCGGCTGTTCCCAAAGCTTTGATAGCTTTCAGCATCAAGCGATCCTCCTCATCCTCTTCTTGTTCGACTAGTCGCTCGTGTATACTTTTCCTGCTGTTTGACGCTGGCTTGTCAAGCTTCGGCGCGAACCTGTCAATCGCAGGCCTAGCCACGTGTGATGCAGCACGAAATGCTGCGTTCGCCTTAGCAGACAGCTCGTGACGGAATCGACAAGTGTCTCCATCTCGACAGTAGCCACTTGCCGCGAAGTACCGACAAAGTCCCATGGCATGATTTGCTGGCGCTTGGGGCTTCGAGCTGGTACTCTCGGGCGGCTCATCGTCTGTGTCTGACTCTGTTGTTGAGTCATCTGAGCTGCTTTCTGAGGAGCCGGATGCGCTAGGAGCTGATACTGCTGCGGCATCGGGATGTCCCTCGCGGCCCACCTTGTCTGCCACTTCGATCGATTTGACGCCGCCTAAAGTAGCGAGAAGCTCTGAGGGTGGACTCTGGCGACTTTGATCGCCCTCGATCCCATACAAGTCAAGCAGCCGCTGGTGCTGCTCCTCTGACTGGGTGAACGACCTCTGTAAATTCTCGAGCTCTCTGGTGCAGTCAGAAAGCCGCCGAGTGGCTTGCTGCAGCTTAGTGAGCGGTAATCGCGCAGGCATGTCGCTGGTCGACGGTCCTTTCCGTACCCCGTCAACTTTTCGTCTTGCCTTCCTATCATCAGTCCGTACATCCCGCCACAGCAAATGCATGTCGGCTAATAGCCGCCTTCTCTCATCGCCCGTCCGCCGTCGGTCATCCTCTCGATCAGCCACTCGCATCATAGTAGGGAAAGCTTTCCTTCGCGCCTCACGCCATGCTGCAAGATCTGCAGCATTGTTGAGTGACATGACCTCGCCGTTGTGCTCGAATGTAAGGCGCGTGCCCAGCTCGGCGTATTGAGCTTCTTCGTCGACGTCCTCTCCATCGTCGTCGTTATCGCTCTCGGCGGGCTCATCGTAATCATTGTCGATTCGAGGCACCAGTCCAAGGCTGGCGGTAGCTACTGTTTTGGTCCGTGGACCCGGTATGATGGATCCGGAGCTATATCTTACTGGTGGTCTCGCAGTAGTACTAGCAGTTGGTATCGCGTAGAAAGACGGCACCGCTGGCACAGCCGAAACATTAGGCATGTTGTCATGATCAAGTGAGCTACCTCTGAGGGCATCGAGCTTGCGCTTGTGGCCAGCATGTGTCCGGTCTGGGTCACTAGAGGACGGCGATCCTCGTGAGTGATGAGCTGGACTAACCTGTCTCTGATATCGTGCAGTAGGAGATCCATAGTTTGCGCCTGGTTTTGATGCCACTGCTGCAGTCGGAACGCCAGCCTGGCTGAGGAATCGTGGGTTCACATGTGCGCCAGACGGCAAGCCGGCAAAGGCAGGCAACGAACTGGAACTCGACGACGGAAAAGGCTGAGTACCGCCGGAAGCGTAATCCGCAGAGCTAGGTTTATGGCTTGCCGGCGCAGCATCTTCACGTGAAGAAGAGCCATTGTTAAAGTCCCTCCCACGTCCTCGTACACCCAACGGGATGAAATTACTCCCTCCGACTAGCGGTGCTGATGCATGGCCAACATTCGGAGTAGCATCGCCTCGTCCGCGACTACTCGAGACGCCTCTGGTACCTCCGCGACCACGCTGTTGAGATTGATAGTCGCCGTTGGATTGAAGCGGAGCTGGAGCGCGTTTTGGCGGTGGTGGAGGCGGTGGAGGAAACGAGAAGCCTCCTGCCATGGGCGCGATATGTCAGATTACCAGAGTCCCGTAATGTCGATCACCTCATGAGCCACTGTGATCTACGTCCAAGAAGGAAACGAAGATCGATAGTGTTTGAAGGTGAAGTCGAAGTAGGAAGCAAGCTGATTGGTCGGAACTTCTGAAACTGCTGCCGGAGGAAGACATGCAGAGTGGTGAAACACATCTACCTCACAGCAGATCCTAGGTCAACACATCTATCAGAGTCTTTCATCGTTCCAAGTGACTATGATCAATTGGATACTATGATCTGAACGTGGAGTCATGATCTTCGTGTCTACGAGAAGTCTGCACAGCACCTTCCTACGGCCGCCACTCTGATCGCCTGGCCGAATCGAGGAGTGCGCATTTCGAGATGTATGTCCTGGTACGTGTGTCCAAGTACATGATCATCATTCCGAACTCACATTAATGATCGCTGAAGGCCACACTCTCCGATACCGCTGCACTTCCCCCAAGCAGCTTTCCCCTCCCAACCGCCCGCGCTCTCGAAAACTGGCTGAACGCAAAATACTCCGACCGCATCCTCCCCAATGTAGGCCTCTGCGTCTGCTTTCACTCCTTGATCTCAACTTCCGAAGGCCTCATAGCTCACGGCACCGGCCTCGTAAACGTCAACGTCACTTTCCGCATAATCGTCTGGCGACCATTCAAAGGCGAGATCCTACAGGGCACGATCATCCAAAGCGACCGCGAAGGCGGCGTATGGCTAGGAATGGACTTCTTCGAGGACTTGCAAGTCCCTCCCTCCGTGCTCTTCGAGCCCTCAGTCTTCCACGTCGAAGACGGCAAAGACGAGTCTGAGGGTGTATGGGTATGGCGGTCCGAGAACGCCGACGCTGAGAACGGGAAAGGCTACGACGAGTACTTCTTCGATAGGAACGAGAAGTGTCTCGCTCGGGTCGAGATGGAAGTCTGGAACGATGTACCTCCGCAGATGACGAAACCTGCGGGTGCGGTGGAAGGAGAGACTGCGGTGGAGGAGAGGAAGCAGCCGTATGCTGTGCAGGCTAGTATGATGCATTCTGGGCTGGGGCCGAAGTTGTGGTGGCTGGGGGAGGAGGAGCTCGCAGGGGAGGTGCAGGAGGCGGAGGAGATGGGTGAGGGTGATGCTGGGGGTGGGACAGAGGGGGTGATGTGATCAGAACTTGCGTCAATGCACGCGAATGAGCGTTGATGATCGATTAGAAGAACATGAAGTCAAGAAGTTGTTTGCATTATGGTCTCATTTTGCCACTCTACTTGGACTGCAGACGCATGAGGCGCATGACCCAGTCTGCATCTCGCGTGCGATTGATAACCGTTTCAACGTGAAGTCGTTTCTAGTGCAAGAGTCTAGCCGGACGCCGTGCATCACCGAGAGCTCGACGGGCTGCCTCCATAGTACTGCGACTCCGCCCGCACGAACGAGCATCTCCAAGTGCCACACTGGCAGCGACGGGGAGTCATGCGCCAAGCACGAGCTGCTCATAAGGCAGAGAACACAAAGAGCTGCGAATATGTCAGTCGTGTGAAGATCAACAATTGTAACGCCTGGACTCACGTTATTCGTCGCAGCGATAGCAATACTGTCCTCCTGCGGATGCCAGCTCATATGCAAGATCTTCTTGTTGAAATCAATTTGATCCGCATCGGTCTCCTTCCGCATTCTCTGTGCACCTCCAGCCGGACTGCTACCCCGGCTCTTCTTGCCATCCTTCGCCCCTGGACTGGTCCCAGCATTCATCGGCGTCGGTATCCCCACCTTCTTCGCCTTGAATGCGCTCTTGTCTGCCTGCAGTACGACCTCGGTGTCCTTGCCCTCTTCACTCGGGTAGATCATAAAGTTGTTGTTGTACGAGCCCGTCATCACGTTCTTTGCGTCTCCCGAAAAGACTACCTCGAACTTGTCGAAGATCGAGTCGTTCTCATAGGTGTCGCAGAGACGTGGTCGGAGGTGTTCGTGGATTGGGATCGTCTTCACGGGTTGCCGCTCCATGTTCACGTCCCAGATCTTCACTGTGAGGTAGTCGCGCGAGAGGATGTAGCGGCCGTCGTGGGAGAAGCGGACGTCGGAGATGGAGGAGATGATTTCGGAGAAGAATGATCGGGAGGAGGGGTCTTCTTCTTGTTCGAATTCTGTGGGAAAGTTAGTACAGTGTTGCGGAAACCAGTCGAAATTACTCACGTTTTGCATGCTCGTCGCACAAGGCTTTCTGTCGCATATCTGCGAGCTTTATCGTGCCCTTGCTCGAAGCATACATGAACCAATTGCAGCTTGTAGGGTGGAACTCCGCCGCCGTGATGACCTCAGTCAGCTCCTCCATGTTCGCAGGCTTGATGTCCACAATGTTGAAGCTCTGATCTTGAATATTCAGATTCCACAGGTTTATCCGCAGGTCATCACTGCTGATGAATGTCTCGCCATCGCTGTTCACAGAGATACTATTGATGTGGTAGGCGTGTGCGTTTGCGTATACTCGTCGTGGTACTGCCGCAACGACAGTGTCATGATGTGTCATGCGAGGGAACTTGAGGTCTGCTGCGGATCTGAAATGCTGGTGTGGGTATCGAACGGGTCCGCCGCCGTTCGCACCAATCGCTCCGCCAGGCGTAAGCTCTAAAGAGAGATTGTTCTCCGCCACCACCTTCAGTGACTTCTCGAATACCTTCCAGAGCTTGATCGTCTTGTCGTTCGTTGAGAGGAGGTAGTGTGACGCATTCTGCCTTCTGCACCACTTGATCTTGTTAATCTTCTCTTCGATCTCGAGGGATTTTAGGTAGTCAAACTCGGGCTCGTGTGATTGGAATTCGGTGTGGAATTTGTACTCGCAGGTCTTCTTGGTCTCATTCCGTTCGAAGAGGACCACTCGCCCGCCTTTGTCGCCGGTAGCCAGGTAGTTGCCTGTTTGATCAAATTCGACAGTGGATATTATGTCGGCCTCGGTGATGTCCTCTACATCGCCCTTGTCGCCAAAGCATCTGCGAAGTTATGGTCAGCCTACTGGAATAATCCCGTCGTTGCGTATTAGCATAGCGATGAGCTTCTGAGGAAGTCTGCTACAAGGACCGTACTGGGTGAAGTGCCATACGCGGTTCGTGCGCGGCTCGAGACTTTGTCGCTCGTCAGAGGTCGAGTCCGACTTTTCTTCACTAGAGTCGTCGCCCAGCAGACCGTTGTGTGGTGCAATGATCTCAGAGCTAGGCATTGGCGCCGGCGGTGTGTTCTCCTCTGACCTCTCCGGTGTGACTGGGGCAGCCCCGCCGCCATTTCTTCCGTTCGACCCATTGTTACTGCGGCGATTGGTGATTTCGTTCAAAGTAGCCTTCACCGCCTTCAAGTTGAACATCCTTGTTTAGGTGTATGCTCGACCACCGATACGGATATCACTTTTCCCATCCGGCTGCAAGGGACAAAAGGCGGACGTGAGGTCACGCGCTCACTCCAGGGAAGCAACATGATCAAGGGAAAGGGCAGGTCTTACTGTGTGAACTTCCATGTCGGCTGAGCGCCGCTCTCGCTCGTGTCCACCATCGTCCTGTCGTTCCTGCCGCCGCCTCTGACGGCCTAGCTGCGGTTTCTTTCCAGCGCTAGGCGTGGTATATGTCCTTAGTAAAGACTCCGCCGCTACGCCTTTCCTAGATGCACAGTGACTACTCAGGATATATATGCGTGGCACTATATCGTGAGTTTGCTTGCATGTGATCGAGCAAGCTATGAGTGAGCAGCTTGTGGTGTGCAGAACCGGTGTGAAGGTTGAATGGAACCGGCGTCGAGGTGTGGGCTAGTCTAGGATGGGACCAAGTATATGGTGGTCTCAAGTAAGACAATATGTAGGGAGTGTGAGATGGATTGGTGGATTGACCCCAGGTGAAGATCTCTAGACGCAAGTAGAAGCTCTTCGCGGTGAGGATCACCCAAGTGCTCACCTCGTACCTTTGCGCAGATGCAGCGCGATCAGTGCCAAGCAAGATAGTGGGGCGGCCAGCAGGGTCTAGGGATGGACGTCACTCCAGCGTGCTCAAGTAACTCTCCTCCTTCCTTCCCCAACGATGGGCAGATCCGACCTCACCTTTCAATGGTGCAGGTCAGCGTCAGTCAAGGCTCACAGGACGCGCAGCAGCGTGTAGAGGTTTGCGCAGACCATGCCCTGCTCACGGCAGCAGCGAATGAAACAAAGGGCCACACGTGAACGCGTCTGGCGTTGGACCACGTACAGCTTCCAGCACTGGCAAAGGCTGAGACTGCCAGACGCTCAAGAAATCTTGACTAGATATGTGTACGGCGTGCTGGGCCTGGGATTAAGGAGGCTCATAAAGCGCTGACGCGCTAATCACGACAACCTCTCGAACGGATTCAAGTTTGGACAGCAGCTACTGGCAATTAGTAGACCTTGCATGCACACCCAATGAATTTGTGATATCTACACGGCCCTTCCGATCTGCTGGCTGAATCGACTACTTATCCTCCCGGTCCACCCCGAATAGTACCTCCCACCAGCAGTACCTCTGCCCTTCCTCTGGAACCCACTCCCTTCTCCAGCATCCTCCACGATCATCGGCTCCATGATGGCGCTCCCTGCTGGCCTGACAGCAGCCTTCGACAGTGGCGTCAGCTCGCCGTAGCCTCCATATCTCGGCACGGGTGGCAAGTCGTGCACTGGCGGCACTGGCAGCGGGCCTTTCGGGTTCCAGGCTTTGTAGTTGTTTCGGCCGTCATTCACGCTGTGGCCACGCTGGGCTCGAGGATTGGCCTTGCTTCTTCGTCTACACCGGCAAAGGAGGGCCGTAATTGCTATGAACGCTGCAATGACTATGCAGGCTACAACGACGATCCAGATGATCGCTTGGCGGCCGAGGGAGATGGGCTTGGCCTTGTTTTGGGAGAACGAGTCGAAGGGTGCCGCGGACGAGGTTTGTGCAGGTGCAGCCATGATCGATTCTGGCTTCGAATTGTCCAGGCGTCAAGATGAGGGTGAAAGACCAGCTTCCTTGCTTAGAGTACAGCTGCCAATCAACAGGATAAGTACGATGCGAGATCCGGTCAAAGATTGTTCTCGAGCGAGCCGGTGATGTACATATCTGGGCAATTCTTTGACACTGACATCCTGCAGACGACTTGCTCCGCAACAAAGCAAGTTGTTACGAATGTGCTCCTTCCGGCGCTCAATACTCTACAGCGCCTAACATGAACAAAGCCCCGTCGTTTGATTATCAGTCGCTCTGATCCAGTACATTGTCATTGTTCGCTAGCTGACCCGTCGATAGCACGAGAGATACTACAATGGCATTGTGTTGCGCTCAGCTCATAGAACACTGCGACATGGAGGCATGTCAAGTAGCGTGACTAACGCGCAGAGCAAGCAGTGTTCAGTACCGCGCAATCGCATGGATGGACTACGATCGCATCATCACGATCCACGATCGCATCACACATCGGCCGCCTTAACGAAGCTACGACATGATCGTATCATCGCTGTTGCGAAATATAAAGCGGACCTCGTCCTCAATATACCACACCGTGCACCGCGCCACCAATCACCATCTTTGAAGCCCCAATATCGGCTACTGCGCAACCCTCTCGGTTCTTTTTGCTGCCTGCAGAGATCCGAGTCGGAATAATCCTCTTCACAGGCGATTTTACACCCCCCCCCGCCTTGGCATGCCGCTGACACAAGGACACCAAGATCTTGCGCTACTTCACACAAACCGCCAACTTCGTGAGGAGGCGGACGTCGCTTTTACCGGAGCTACGCCTGTTTTTATAGACTATTACAGCAGCGCCTTCTTATGCAATTCAGCAGGGGCGACATACACTTGACAACAGCTAAGCCCACATGGAGCATGATCCGTGGTAGCTGCACGATACGTGTTAGCGACTATTGAGACACGTCTGTGTAGCAAGGTCCCTGAGTTGATTGTGAGCTTGCTGCTAGCGGGCACAATATGTATTCTTCCGTTTACAACTCGTCTCATTGGCTCGATCACCCGTCCTCACCTTTATACTTCAGCTCCGCCGCCGTTGCATCCTCATCTTAGCTGTCGAGTCCCTCATAGGGACCTTGCTGCACTACTGCAGCCCGCTTTCTACTTGCATTCCAGATACGACTTCCCAGTCACGACACTACATCGACGATGACTGACAAGCACCGTCTCGCTTTGCGCGCCAACATGGCTGCCTCGATGACAGCATCGACCATCACTACCACAACTAAAGCTAGCGTCAACGACTAGCGTCAACGACCAGCGTCAACGACAACAAGACCAGAAGAGCGGAGAGCAGCTTCCCGCTGCTCGATCTACCGGCCGAGATCCGCAACGAGAGCTATGAGCTGGGTTTCGCGGACGTCTGGGATGCCATAGTCATACGTCCTTTTGATCCGAGCGAAGAAGAACGTCTAGCTCGTAGCAGCCACAACAAGCTCTCGTTGCTTCGCTCCTGCAGACAGATCCACGCGGAAGCGCGAACAATGTCTGGCGCAACGTCCCCGTAGAGTTCGGTGTGATCGACCTGTTCATCGCCGAACTGGGACAGGCATTTCCACTAGTGATGCTACATGGCTTTCGAGGCATACGGACCAAGGACGCTCCAGGCAACTCACGAATTGCGCTGATGCATTCGCAGCTCTTCACTTCACTTCGCATCATGATCTCACTCCCGCACTTGATCATCCGCGCCTTCCTCGCACATGCTGCTGCCTGATACCCGCACGTGGCAAATCTTCCCTGCCCTCGCGACTAAGAGCGATTTCGAGTCCTCACAACCACACCATTCGACGTCCGACACCACTTTACCAGACTCGATGGCCAACACAAGCACCACCCCAATCGGCAACCAGACCATCATGCTGAGCGACGACGCTAGCAATCTGTCTCGTCCTGTCACGCCTTGTGGCATGCGCGACTCGCCGCCCTTCACTCTCCCGCCAGAGCTCCGGAACAATGTGTGGGAGCTCGTCTTCGCCGGTATGTGGGACGATATGGTCATCCCGCCCCTCGTCATACAGCCACGCGAGCCTCACCCTCGGCTTGCTCTGCTCCTCACCTGCAAGCGTATCTTCGACAAGGCCGAAGGCTTTGCCTGGCAAGGCGTGAGGGCCACGATCGATAACAAGAAGCCTACACTGGACCACGCGACAGACAGGCCTCCTCTGAGCAAGATCCAGAAGGCCCATTGGCTAACATCCACGGATGACTTCGTGCAGCAAGTGTTCAAAGAAGTTGGCACTAGACTGGACGCCATCGTGCAGCTCGATTCCGAATTCGATCGTATGCGTGATATCTTCATCGAGCGCAGCAACGGAGACCGCGACGGAGGTGCCCTGAAGTACGCCGTCAAATTGCTCTCTTCACGACTCACGGGTCTGCAGCGTATCCAGATCGTAGACGACGTCCTCCACCTCACACACATGGTAGCGCTCGGCGATAATCCCGGCAAATTTCTTCGGTCTCACACCACGGGAGTTCAAGGCGCGGGGGGTGCACAATACGCAGGATCATCTGGGCCGACTGCACGCCTTGTTTCCTAGCGCGAATAGAGTAGAGATCCACAATACTCCCAAGGCCGGCACAGTCCGCGACAAGTGGCAGATCTCGTCGGAGCGCTTCGCACATGTAGACTCGGGTACGGTGTGGGAGGCTGAGGTGGTGGCTGAGATCATCGGCCGTTGCGCGCTTGAGGAGGACGAGTGATGCTCAGTCGTCCAAGTTACTGTCCAGGAGATGATCAGTGGTGTGCGTTCGTGCCGACGTCGGCGAGCTGCAGAACGCAACCTAAAGATCCACGCGAGGAATTGCATTCCGGATACTGCGCGCCCTGGATGGTATATCGGCAGGCAAGCTCACATGAATGAGACAACGTGCTATATTGCACGCAGGACAGCGAATACTTCCCAAAGCTCTTGATGGTCTGCTCTAAGACACCAGTTCCTGCACTGCGGTCATCTCCAACGTCCTCTGCCTCTGCAAGCGTCTGAAATATCAGATGACATAGAAGATCGCTCTGCCGCCAGTGAGAAGCTTTTTGCACTGCTAGGGATCTGTAGTAAGCAATAGGGGTATCGTATAGTTCTTACATATGCCATGCCCTCGCTCCAGTCCCAGCGAGCGACCCTGCGCCGCATCTCCCAGCGATCAACGCCCCTGAAAATGCACGAATGCTATGCCCGTCTACCGAACCACTCCCCCAATCCCACTTCACATCTTCACTCTTTCTCCCCCTCCTCCTTCTTCCCCTCCTCCTTCTTCTCCCCCTCCTTCTTCTTCCTCACCTCCTCCTCATCCTCCCCATCCCACCAATCCTTGAATTTTCCCCACAGATTCCTATTAAGTTTCATGGACAACTCGCGAAAATTGTACATCTCCCCCCAGCAATCCCGTCCCCATTCACAGCCAGCCATATTCACCAAGAAATCCCGCTCTTTCTCCTGGTAATGGATGCCTTGCACGCCACACTCCTTCTCCTTCCCACCCTTTGACTCCTTTCCAGTGATATCCAGCCCGCCGCAGCCGCCTACAGGGACGCCTCGATCATCACCGCAGGCGCCGTGCGGGAAAGCGTTGATTTTGCGTTGCGGCACGAACGCCACGTGCGGGCGCACCCAGGGCTGGTTCGTGTAGATGTACTCGAGAGCATCCTGCTCCTTGTGCTCCCACTCCATATGCTTCTGCTCGTAAAACACCGGATCCCACCAGACATCCAGCAATCGGTCCGTCCACTCCCCTCGCTTGACGAAGAAGCTCCCCAGATTGAAGCCGCCGCAGTCTTGCGGTACGAGGAGGTTTATGCTATTGGGATCGCTGTCGCCAGTCGCGGAGAGGGATATGGGATCAAGGTAATTTGCAAACTTTGGCGCGGAAGGGTCGCCGGATGTGCCATTTGGAGGATGCTGGATGTGCAGCGGGTTGTAGAGGTTTATGTCGCGGTAGGTTGTTTGTTGGAGGTTGGAAAAAATGTGGGATTGCAGGGAGTAGGAGGGCTCCATTATGAAGGTGTTGAGGTCGAGCCACCAGAACCTGC
>JAVRRP010000325.1:0-20857 GCA_036872775.1 Oleoguttula sp. CCFEE 5521 | reverse complement strand
CTCTCGCAAATCACCAACCGCCACAGCTCCATGCCAGCGTACATGGAGTACTCGCCAGCACCAAGCTTCGTCTCGTCACACTTCGAGGATTACAGTACTCGCGGCTACTCATACGAGCCAATCACGCCACCGCAGCACCAAGTCGGGATGCCGCAAGAGGCAGCTTACATTGCAAATGAAGACACCGGTCTTTACACTGCCATCCCCGAGATGAGCTTCCAGCAACACTACAACCCACTGATGCCTACCGCACAGAGTCTAGGCGGTGCGCATTATCCCTCGTCTGGCATGCGTAGCTATGCGCAGCAGCCAGCGTACTCGGTGCTCGAGGGCTCGCCGACCTACAAGCAGCGTCGTAGGAGATCCTCGTTGACTCAAGGAATGCCGCCTTCGAGCAATCCTGCGGCCAACCCAGTCTCCGCATACGCTGCTCACCGACCAAGTGATCTTCGGCGATCTATGTCCAGCTCCGTCGTACCCCAGGCGATTCCAGAGGGACGCGAGCACGAAGATTATCACGACTCTCCCGCAAGCCTACACGCATCCAACAAGCGCTCTGCCGCCATGATGAACGATCACGCCGAGCTTCAGAACCTGTCTCGCCACGGCACACCTGGCGCCACCGCAGGCGCCGCCGATGGCACCCTCACCCCTCAACACCAGTCCATTCCTTATGTCCATGCCGAAGACTTCGCCAACTACAGCGGCAGTCCAAGCCACCCCTACCCAATGCAACACCACGCAGTCCAACGCACGGCCAACGGCGTATTCCGCCGCGCTCGTAGCGCGACCGTCACGGAACTCGGTCCTTACCCACAAAAATCGCACTCCTGCCCGATCCCCATGTGTGGTCGCCTCTTCAAGCGCTTAGAACACCTCAAACGCCACGTCCGCACTCACACCCAAGAACGACCCTACGTCTGCACACTTTGCAGCAAGGCCTTCTCCCGCAGCGACAACCTCGCCCAGCACCGTCGTACGCACGAGACGAACCCCGATGCCATTGCGCCGAGTGAGGAGGAGATCGAAGAGGAGCGGGAAGCACTCAACGATCTCGCGCAGGGATTGGTCGATGATGGACCCGAGGAAATAGCGGGTAATTACCAGGCTGTACCTATGCCTATGAGTACGGGAGGTGACCTGCAGAGCAGCATGCCTACCCATGTTGATATGAGGAGTGTGACGCACTCGGCTATGGGCATGCCGCAGTATATGATCGGGGCTGGGCATTATTAGGAGCGTGACTTGGGATGATGAATGTACGATTGAGGTGCGGGTTGGGCAGGGTGTCACCAGCGCAAAAGTATCGAGCTCGCATGTTACCTCATGACTCTCACAAACCACAGCTATTATCCACAGAAGACGTCGACTCGTCTCCAACATTGAATCTTACATGGCGTCGCATAGAGCCCTTGGTCAATTCACCGTCCCCTCGCACCGACCGGAATCCCATAAATCGCGACTATACAATTCGAAAGCCGTGGGTGACATGACAGGCACTCCCCTTGTGATTGATCGATACAAGTCATCAATATAAGCGCAGATATGCCGATGTCTGCGACCAACGCGCAAATACAACGTCAATTCCGCTCGTGATTTACGGGTAAAGTCCCTTAGCGTTTCCAAGTCGCGTTTCGATTCGCCCTGGCTTCGTTTTCCATCCTGTGCCTTCCGTCTTAGTGGCCGAGAGCTTTCTTAGTAAGGTGTCTTCGTCACGATGCCCACCGCTACTGAAGCGTACGTCGCCCGGCCTTCAAGGGGCATCAATCTCGAGAAAGTCACCTATGCCGATCCTGGACCGCGGATGCTAACAGTAGACATTGTGGCTGCCAGTATATGCCATACGGACGTCAAGGTAACCAATGTCAAATCCATTGGATTACGTGCATCCTACTAAGATCCTCACTTCAGGCCGCAGAAGGCACCTTCCATATCCTCCCGCCCCTGATCATAGGCCACGAGGGCTCAGGCTACGTGAAGTCTGTGGGCGAGGGCGTGAGCTACGTCAAGCCCGGGGATGCGGTCGTGCTGTCCTTCGCGCATTGCGGGGGGTGTAAGTTCTGTTTATCTGGAAGGCAGCCCTATTGTCTGCATCTGCCACGGTGGAATTTCTCTGGCCGGGCGATCGACGGGGCAGGGGCGGATGGAGCTGGAGATGTGGATGGTGGCGTAGTCGTGAAGGACGCGAAGGGAGAGGCGATCAATGGCCTTTTCTTCGGGCAGAGCTCGATGAGCAGAGTGGCGCTGGTGCATGAGAGTAGCTGTGTGAAGGTTGATGTGAAGGGTAAGGAGGAGCTGGAGGTTTTTGCTAGTCTAGGTGTACGTCTCGTCTCTCTCTTCCGCCGGCATATGCTCATGCAGAGCACTCCGCGAACAACTCTGCTGATCTCAAGTACAGTGCGGCATCCAGACCGGCGCGGGCAGTATCTGGAATGTCGCCCGCCCTCCCGTTGGCTCCTCGATCGTTATCTTCGGCGGCGGCGCCGTCGGTCTCTCAGCGCTGCTGGCAGCGAAGACGACCGCACCTGGTTCACTAGTTCTGGTAGATACCTCGCAGACCAAACTGGACATCATATCTGACGAGATTCTCTCCGGCGTCACAGTCCTGAATTCCAAGGACCTCAGCCACGATGCTCTGGTAGCCAGACTCCAGCAACTCTCGGCAGATGGCGAGGGCATGGACTTTGCACTCGACTGTGTAGGCAACGAGCGCGTCATTGCTGCGGCCGCGGACTGTCTTACGAAACGAGGGACTGTGATGACGATAGGAAGCACGAGTACGACGCAGGCTGTGTTCAAGACCGAGAAGTTTCTCGTCTTCGGCTTGACGTATAGGGGTATGCATCAAGGCGACTCTGTGCCGCGGGTGATGATTCCGGAGATGATTAGACAGTGGAGGGCTGGGAGGTTTCCGTTCGATAAGTTGTTGACTAGGGTTGAGTTCAAGGACTTGGAGAAGGCGCTGGGGGGGATGCATGGGGGAAGGGTAGTGAAGCCTTTGCTGGTTGTTTGACAGGCTAGATGGCATAGGACGACTAGTCCTCGCTCCTTCGCCGTCATTGGTGGTTGGCTTGTGGTAAGTACGTGTCCTCACTTCACAGCACTTGCTACCATGGTTTGTTTAGATCAGCTAATTGTACTTGCCTTCACTCAGCCGCCCATATAACAAGTCTCTCGCCATCATTCAGCTTTTCATTTACACACTTCCTCTACTCACCTGCAACACGCATCGTTATCGCAGTTAAGCCAACGCTTCGATATCATCGTTCACAAACTTGCACATTGTGCACACTCGATCGCTACCCGAGCAATACAGACTTCGCCATCGCCATGCATCTGTTCGACCTTCTCGAGTACCTCTTCGGCCGCACAGAGTTCGACAATCAGCTCCTCGCGTTCTCAGTCGTTGCCGTTGAGATAGGCATACATGCACTCTATAGCAGACTGGCCGACCTCTGTAAGCATCACTGACTTCACCCGTCCCGACACTCCACTAACACTCGTCAGTGCCCGCGCCACACAGACCTCAGACCTCGACCAGGAGAGAAATATGCACCATCGCCTACTCGGTGTTCGCCGCATTCCACTGGACTCATGTCGGCCACCCGCTCCTCATCATGTGTTCAGCCAAACATGAAGAAGGCACCATCGCGCTACGACGAGCTGCAGCCGTTGAGATCTTCAAGTATGGCGTCGTCGGTATGGGCTTACTGGTCATGGTCGGGATCGCTTGCAGGTGCTAGGCGCTACACCGGGCGAGGCGCGCGATACGTCGGATATTAAGGGCGCAAAGCGAGCGCGACTTGGAACTTGGGATATTGGAGGATCAGGGACGGAGATGGGTGTGGAGGGGAGCACTGGAATGGGTTCAAGGCGGATGGAGATGGGGACGTGGGTGGTGATCAGGCTTGACAGCATATATTTTCGGGCATGCTCGATATGCTCCTGTTGCTGTCGCATGCGTCGGATCGTTGGGCAATCACTTTCGGCGATCTCGTCCTGGTGATCCCACATCCAGCGCTGGATATCTTCGTCATAGAACATGGAACGGCCGTTGCGATGAAGATAGCGGAGCTGTGACGGTATGTCGTAGAGCTTCTCTAGTGCGAGCTTTCTTCTGACTGCGCCGACCATGCGGCAGTGCTCGAGTTCGTCCATGTCGTTCTCAACTCTATCAATACGCTCTAGAGCATGGTGTTTGGGGTTCGGCATGGTGGCTGACATCTGGTAAATCGGCTGGATGGAGGGAACAGGAACCAAAAACTTCCGATACCAGAGTGCCTGAGTGTTGAATCAGGTGAAGCGTGCGCGCACATGTCATTCACTCATCAGCAGAACTCGGAAGAGAGAGGCTTTGCGTTGTTGGTCCGTTGCAATTGTCATGCCTGGCAGACACGGCGATCAAGTAGTCAAAGGAGAGAAGATGCTCCAGCAGAAACTGAGGACTGCATCCTCGAATGTCTTTTCGGAAAATATCACTTTGCTCGTGCGACCCAGCGGTGTGTTACTCTGATGTCGCTGAGCTGGAGTATACCTCATCCCGTGAACCTCCGCAGCGAGACCTTGCCAGTCCAGGTAGTGGCATTCAAAACGTGCTGATACGCCAAGTTTGGCTTCGTGGGTGGTTTTTGACTTTCGCTGACCTACAGACCTTGTCTCACTGCTTAGGCTGATCTTTTGCACCTTTGTTAGTGGTTCCGGCTTTCTGCGTAGCTTTCCCAAGCTTCGTCATCATCTCAGCGTATCACATCCCGCGCTTTGCCCGATATGTTCAGCCACGCGCGATGCGTGAAGCTCACGTGGTCGACTTCATCTATGTGGGCAACAGCCAGGATGTCCGCGCTGCGTCACGCGTAGCATCCCTGCGCTCTCGAGCGAGGCTCCTCGTGTCAAGGGCTGTCAGCTTGATATTACTTGTCATGCTCTTGGGTATCGTATGTTGTCATTAATCCTCGTCACCGAAGTCGTCCACTTCTGCTCCTTCATCGTCGATGAAGCCATCGTCCTCCTCTGTAACCTTCTCGCCTGGTGCTAGTCCACCCCTCGCCCGCGATTGTGTGAGACCACGCCCCTGTGATGGTCGCGACGTAGCTGTGCCCGTAGCTGTGCCCGCCTGTGCTACTGCCTCGCACGCATCAATCCAGTCGAAGTAGACATCGACGGGCTGTGTGAGATCTGTGCGCTGTATCAGTGAGGCGATCATCGTGGGGCAGGGAGACCTCAGCTCACATGTCGAAGACATCTGATAGTTGGCGACGCAGTTCTTGCAAGTGAGGCTTGCGACACCCGCCTTCTTGTCGATTTGGTGGATACTGAGTTCTCCGAGTTGCAGAAGACGCATTTGAATGTCGTGGCGAGAGGTTCGCGCTACAGCAGATCAGTCGCAGCTTCTGTAACGACGGAAGGGGAGTCTACATACCTTCTTGGGACCTTGAGGACCACGGGACGACTTCTTTCGCTTGCCCATAGTGAGTGGGTGATGGGTGTGTCGAGGTTGGCGCAGCTGTGTAAACGGGCACAGTCGAGTTGTCAGAACGACCTAGTAATAATGATACAGCTACTGTGAAGGAGGAGCCGGTAAGTCTGTCATGTGCACGTGCAATGGACTTCTGAAGACACTCGCATGTACGTAGGTAGGGACGCATGGCGCGGAGCGGACCGGCAGATCTGTGACCTTGTTACTAAGCAGTCGTCCTCCACATGAGCTCCCCCCAACGGCGGGCTGCTATCAGGGCCGAGAGCTATGTGATTATTGACTGCGAGCCTCCTCATGCACGACCGGTGGTACCTTGCATATCACCCAAGAACGATCTACTAGACTCTTCCGCTTCTACCATCTCCTAGCATTCGTACTCTTCCATCTCGATCGATCAGTGTCTCATCTCCAAGCAAGCAAGCAGCACTGTCAGCATCTTCGTTCTTTGACGGACATACTAACATAGCTTTCGTTCTTTACGGATCCAGTCATAAAAGCTCAGATAGTCTCGCGGGACATTCCTGAAGTCAAACGCAACCATGGCTACTAATGGCACGCCTCCAGGCGACACACACGCTTTACTACTTGAGATCCTGGCCTCCATCAAATCGCTCAGACAGGACCATGCAGGTCTATCATCCACAGTCGATGCAATTGAAGGTCGCGTCAACACACTTGCCGGCGTCAAGCAGTTGCGAGACGGCATTGCACGCGATGCCAACCAAGCCAGTCCCAAGATTCCGCCCATGGTGCATCGCTCGCGTGAGAGCATCACCTCGCTGGATAGTGATGGCAAGGATGCAAACGCTGATGCGCCTCTATCCTCATCGCCGCCACCACGGAGACCAAGCACGACGTCTAAGATCATCCTCACGTCCTACCCTGGTCAATCTGGCGTCGATCCCATCCCGTTGAAGTGGGGAGCGAGCGATCCTAGAGAGAGAGGACCAGTGGTCGTCAACCGTGGCTCTACAACGATACGGAAACGCAATGCTGTCGGTGCGCACGGTGGCTCGTACGCGATCTACTACGCTCTGGCAGTTGGCTCACAGCAGCTCAACACCGATCACATCCCGGACTTCACTAACACCGAGCCTGCTGCCAACATCGGTCCCTTCCCAACCTGGGGAGATCCCAAGAAGATCGTTGCCATGGATCCTCTCGGCCATCTCGCACCCTGGCTCTTCAAAGACATCATCCAGAAAGACCACGTCGACATCCGCCCCACCATAGCCGTAACCCGCGCACACATGCTCCTCCCAGAACTCAAAGAGAGCGTCGTCGCAGGCCGCGTGGTCCCCGACGGCTCCATCTGTCTCAATGACCAAGGCGAACTAGCAGTCACAAAAGTAGCCGTCGAACCCGTCTGGTACCTGCCCGGCATCGCGGAGCGCTTCAACATAGACGAAGGCACACTCCGCCGCTCGCTCTTCGAAAACACTGGTGGCAGCTACCCCGAGCTCATCACTCGGGGAGACATCAAAGTCTTCCTCCCACCCATCGGCGGTCTAACAGTCTACATCTTCGGCGACCCCGCCAAGATGAGCGACGAGAAGCTGCGTCTCGCCTTACGCGTGCACGACGAGTGCAATGGCTCCGATGTCTTCGGCTCAGACATCTGCACCTGCCGCCCATACCTAATCTTCGGCATCGAAGAAGCCGTTAAAGAAGCGCAGAAAGGCGGCTCGGGCGTGGTGATCTATTTCCGCAAGGAAGGCCGCGCCCTCGGCGAAGTAACGAAATACCTCGTCTACAACGCGCGGAAACGCGGCTCGGACAAAGCGTCCGAGTACTTCAAACGCACCGAGAACATCGCAGGCGTGAAAGACATGCGGTTCCAATCTTTGATGCCTGACATCCTGCATTGGCTGGGGATCAAGAAAATAGACCGCATGCTGAGTATGAGCGATATGAAGCACGATGCTATCGTTGAGCAGGGAATTCCTATACTAGAGAGGGTGCCGATTCCGGATCATTTGATTCCGGAGGACGGGAAGGTGGAGATTGATGCGAAGGTGCATGCTGGGTACTTTACTACCGGGAGGGTTATGACGCTTGAGGAGTTGGGGAGTGTGCAGGGACGGCCGTGGGAGGATGTCGATGTGAGTGATGTGTTGAAGGGGATTTAGGGAGTGTTGCGTTTGACTGACTTTTGTGCTAGCATTGAATGAGGTGACGTGTGGATGCTTGATGGGTGGACGAGTGTTCCATGTTGGACATATTGGAGTTTGCTGGATTTGAACGAGGGATTGCAGGGTCGATACATGGACTGTGTGCTGCAGGTCCTCTCGGTTGCCGATACTGCGCTCTTGACTGTCAAATGCCTGCATCTTTGTCTTCAACTAAGAAGCCGCTTCGGGGTTACACTAGTCCGACTGACCGAGCTGCCTCATGCAGATCAGCCTAAAATGCCAATACCTACAACGCTACTCCACTGGTTTTCTCAATCTGCACACTACTTTGAATCTGACAGCGGATCTTGAAAGTGAATTGCTAGTCCAGCAGAGCCGCTCACTATGTCGCCCAAGCCGCTCCGTCCTGGCGTCTCGACAGCCATTGCAGCATTCGCCACCTTGGCGGCCGTGGTAGGCACGCTCTCATACCTGGACGTCCCATCTCTCCTCACGCAACGGAAAGAGGCTAAGAAAGTCTCAAAAGCGCGCTACAACCCCGAGGACACACCATCCCTCCTAGCCTTCAAAGCCCTAGTCGTACAAGAAACCCTCTCCTCAACCTACCCGCTAGCTTCAACCATAGAACGCAACATCCCCATCTACGATGCCCGATCCCTGGACCTCCACGATGCCAAAGTTGTGGAAGCGTTCCAGGATGAGGTGTTCCATATCCTGTACCACGGCCCCGGCGTGCTGGCAATGAAGAATTTCGTCCACGACCTCTCAATCATAGACGCCGCGAACGCGGCTTTCACGGCAATCATCAACCGCGAAGCCGAAGCTAAGCTCAGCGATCCGGCTTACTTTGGCACGACAAAGTACGACAAGACGCCAAATGCCTGGATCTCGAACTCATTTTCCAAACTCTGCTTGCAGGACCCGGAGACGTTCATGAACTACTTCTCAAACGCCCTGTTCCCAGTGATCTGCTCCGCATACTTGGGTCCGCAGTACAAGATCACTGCGCAGGTGAATGCCGTGCGGCCTGGCGGGAAGCCACAGCATCTGCATCGGGATTACCATCTAGGCTTCCCGAGCCGAGAGGACGTCGCCAAGTTTCCGAAGCAGATGCATGAGCTATCGCGACTGCTGACGATGCAAGGCGCGGTTGCGCATGCGGATATGCCGGCTGAGAGTGGACCGACGAGGTTCCTGCCTTATAGCCAGGGGTTTGGGGAGGGGTATATGGCTACCGGGCGGGAGGAGTTCAAGCAGTACTTCGCGGAGAATTATGTGAGTTTGCCGTTGCAGAAGGGCGATGCGCTGTTTTTCAGTCCTGGGCTTTTTCATGGCGCGGGAGAGAATGTGAGTCAGGACGTGGATCGGATGGCGCATTTGTTCCAGGTTAGCTGTGCCATGGGAAAGACGATGGAAAGCATTGATTCGCATCCGTTGATTGAGGCGACGTATGATCTGCTCACAGATATGCAAGGGAAGGACGGGAGGGAGCTGCAAGTTGATGCTTTTGTGCAGAGTGTGGCGGAGGGATATCCTTTCCCGTCGAACCCGGACAAGAGGAAGCCAGTACCGGGTAGTAAGGGTCCCGAGAGCGAGCAACAGCTGTTGAAGAGAGCAATTAGTGGGAAGTGGGAGAAGGCGAGGTTGATGGAGGAACTCACAAGTATGAAGCAAGCGTGTCAGGCTTCGACCTAGAGGCGGACCCGTAACAGCAACGCAGCAATTGCGCCCACTGGCATATCATAGACAGCATAGATTTCATAGACACGCAGCCGTAGCGTTACGGCACGACTCAGCCGCGCTTGGCGTTCTTGAACAGGTCCAGCAACGCGTTCTGTTGCATCGGCGCGCCGTTTCCTGCAGGCGCGGTGGGAGCGTTCGTCGTTCGGAAGAAGTCGGCGTCTGGACTCGGTCGGAATGCCGGTGCTGCAGACGGCTGCGACGGAGGTTGTGGTTGCGGCTGGCTGAACAGCTTCAGCAAGTCGATCCTCTGTCCGCCTGGTCCGGCCAGTGCTGGCTGCGCAACAGGAGGCGCCATCTCATACGCCGGTTGCGCTGCTCCATCATGACTGAACGCGGTCTCGTAGTTCTCCTCGTACCCCTCCTCCTCAGTCTGATCCTCATCCTCATACCCATCCTCCTCTCCCTGCATCTCCTCACCAACAGCGCCTGCCCCTTCAGCCAACCTCGCACACTCCCTCATAGCCCCACTCATCCTCTCCAACGTCGTCGGTATCTCTCCCTCCTCACTGAAGACCCACAGTCCGTACACCTTCCCCTCGCCATCCTCTTCCTCAACCTGTAACATAATATATTCCTCACTTACCTGCACCATATCCTCTCCCTGAATCTCCACGACGAAGTTCTCCAGTCCCTTGCGGTTCAACACCACTACACTGAATCGTGGACTTCCATCTTCTGACGCCAGCTGACATAGGAAGAGCGTTCCTTCCTGGCCAGTCTTCTCCCAGGTTGAGGTGGACGGGCTGAAGGTGTAGACTACGGCGAAGGCGGCTATGGAGATTATGGAGGTGAGAGCGGGGAGGTAGCGACGCAGGACGAGGAGGTTGAGCTCGGAGTTGCGGCACTTTGGGGGTGGTGGAAGGGGGAGGGAGGGGTCTTCGGTGTCGTAGTCAGAGGGTATGGGGGCGTGGGATTGAGGAGCAGCGGCGCGGCCGTTGCGGGCTTTCATGGGAGACATGGCGAGGTGGCGCGGAGAGGTGGCAGGAGGGGAAGTCGTGGTTGTTGTGCTATCATGGCAGTTTGTTTGTTGCATGCAGAGGAGGCAGGCTCATTGTAGCTGTGATTCTTATGTCCGAGATAAAGTCCATCACATGTCATTGATCACTTTCTACCTCCACTACCTACTGTGTCTTCACCTTCTTGCCTCACCATACGTTCCATCGCCGATCCGCCTCATCGCCCTTCGCACATCATGACCTCCCACTGACTCCGCCCTCCCATCGCATGGCCGGCAAACGCATCCTCGACGCCGCTAAGCTCTTCAACACCGCCCGAGCCATTGGCCGTCAACACCTCGGACTTCGTGTAGAACAGTGGGAGGTGCTGAAGGAGACGAGCAGTGCTGTCAAAGCTGTCAAGTGGCAGACTGATAGGGTTACCGTCACTGTTGGCGCGGCTTGGGAGCTTGGGAAGGTATTCGCTGGTGACGAGAAAGCAAAGTGGAGGGATGGAGCCGAGGGAAGAGCACAGCGAACAGGAGAGGATGTCAGGAAGGCAGGAGATGAGGTGATGAAGGCTGGGGAGAAGGTGGCGGAGAGTGTGAAGGACGGTGTGGAAGATGTAGTCAAGGCGGCTAGGAAGGACAGTGCTGTCGCAGAAGATGCGGTAGCAGAGACTGCCTCTGAGGATGATGGATCACTGGCTGTGTTGAGGAAGCGCGAAGCGGCCAAGCATGCGGGGACGATAGAACCAGACGCTACAGCTTCGCAGACCGTAGCAGAGGCAGCTCCTGGTGTAGACACGTTCGGCGAGAGGGGACGGGGAGTGGCACCAAAGATCGATGTCGTGCCGCAGACCGAGATACCGGAACATGTAGCGAGTGAGCAGGGGAGCGACAAGCACGTTCAAGATAAGGAGCTGAATCAAGATGTATACTACTCCACTACCGCAAAATCCAAACAGGCAGGGGAGGTCCCGGAGGAGATCAATCTAGACATCTTCTCGAGTCCGAAGGTCTCGAAGATCATCGGTCAGCGCACTGGAGGTACGAAGAACCCATACGGTAATCGACAGAGGATGGCTCCGAAGCCACTGCCAGAAATGGTCAAGGCAGCTGAGCAACGACGACTGGAGCAAGAAACCGCTGCGGGACTTACTCGAACCACGGAGCCTGAGCCTAAGCCCGAGCCTACGATTCCGCAGGCCACGAAGCACGATGCTGAGACCGCCGAGCTTGCGAGCTCGATCGCGAAGGATGCGACACCACAAGTGGCCGAGGCGAGACCTTCGGCGACCGAAGCACAGCCTGCTGCTGCAGCACCGTATGAGATGCGCGAGTCCCGCGTACCCTCCTCACGCTTCGGCCGACTATGGCAGTACAGTGGTTTGGCGACGAGTATGGCATTTGGTGCAGTAGGCGAAAGCTTACGCCGCGTCACTGGTAGTGGTGCTGAGGGAAGCCTGATGCTCAGCGAAGCCAACATGAACAGACTCGTCGCGAAGCTCAGTCGCATGCGTGGCGCTGCTTTGAAGCTCGGGCAGATGATCAGTTTCCAGGATTCGAAAGTCCTCCCGCCTACAATCAATGCTGTCCTGCAACGGGTACAAGACAGCGCAGACTACATGCCATCATCCCAACGAGATGAGGTCTTGACGCGCAACCTTGGTGACAACTGGCGCGCGCTCTTCTCAGACTTCTCAGAGAAACCCTTCGCAGCCGCATCGATAGGACAAGTCCACAAAGCCACTCTCGCCTCAAATGGCAAGCCCGTCGCGGTCAAGATTCAATACCCCGGCGTGCGTGACAGCATAGACTCCGACCTCAACAACATCTCCCTGCTTCTCACAGCCAGCCGCCTCCTCCCGAAAGGCCTCTTCTTCGACAAAACTGTCGCGAACGCACGCATAGAGCTAGGCTGGGAATGCGATTATATCCGCGAAGCCGAAGCCTGCACGCGCTTCAAGTCCCTCGTCTCAGACGAACCCAACACCTTCGCCGTCCCGACCATCTACTCCGAAGCCAGTGGCATAGACGTCCTAACAGCAGATTTCATGACCGGCACAGCCGTGACCAAAATCCCAGACCTCACGCAATCCGAACGCGACTGGATCGGCAGTCAAGTCCTGCGCCTCTGCCTCCGCGAAGTAATGGAATGGCAATTCATGCAAACCGACCCGAACTGGACGAACTTCCTCTACAACAGCTCTTCGCAACATCTCGAATTACTAGACTTCGGCGCCTCCCGCGACTTCCCCTCATCGTTCATCAAACCCTACGTCTCCCTCCTCATAGCCGCCTCGCGCAACGACCGCGCGACCTGCCTATCCCGCTCCATCGAGCTCGGCTACTTGACAGGCGAGGAAAGCAAAGCCATGCTCGACGCTCACGTCGACTCGATCCTTGTCCTCGCTGAGCCTTTCAGGGAAGGCGGAGGGGAGGTCTACGATTTCAAGGACCAGACTATTACGGATCGCGTGCGGGCTAATATTGGGCTTATGTTGAGGGAGAGGTTGAGGCCGCCGCCGGAGGAGACGTATAGTCTGCATCGGAAGTTAAGTGGGGCGTTTTTGCTTTGTGCTAGGTTGGGGAGTAGAGTGGGAGCGCAAGTGATGTTTGCGGACGCGGTGAGGTTGTGGGAGGAGAAGCTGGAGAACGAGGGGAGCGAGGAGAACGAAGGGGCGGCTACTTGAAGGTTCTGACACTTGGTCCTTAGGAGTCCTGCGGTCATCGACTCACAACCACCTGCGCGATAGCTTGATGCCACTGTTGAGAAGGATCGCAGGAACCATGTGATTGTATAGACCTGCGAGCATGTCGGCAGGATGTCTACAGTGTAGCATATGTACATATACGAGGTTCATTCGGATCGTTCCACAAGGCAGGTCACGAGCTCTCGCACGCTGATACGACAAGTACTGCCTCGCCATGACTTCAGAGAACCCTTTCATGCACTCGTGAGCTGACTGCCGACGAGTGATCATGCTGTGCCGGAGACGACTCCGCTTCCAATGGCATATACATAGAAATTGTAGCGCTGATCGTACTCTGTACCTGTGATGGTGGTACCTGTCGGTGCAAAGCTGACTGTCCTGGAGACCTTCGGGCGTCGATGCGCACGATATGGTCAACAACGGCGACGATTTCGAGCTCGTGCTATGGCTAAGATCTCTTCGCAACAAAATCTACTCGCCTTTCGTTTCCTTCCACAGTCGGTGTGCCACCGCCTCCAGATATAGTCTCGTCGCCATATCGGAAGCCGTGTCCCGACATCCATACGACGCTTTGCGATTCAGGTTATGAAATCTCCACGCCTTTGACCATCCGCACATTTCGCGTGGAAGCAGTCCACACGACCTCATCACTTCACTAATCACGCCGCTGACGAAGTGGATCGTTCCATGGCATCTCCTGCGTCCACTCGTACCGTTCACGTCCGCGGCTAGGCTTTGCTGGCGCGGCACATGGCGACCTGGTCGATTTGTTAGCTGCAGCATGCAAGCACTGCAGTAGCGTCTCCCAAGCTGTCTGCGGCCTGACGGACGGCGGCCACCCGCTGGCCGCCATGTGTTCGTATGTCAGCCTTGCGGTACAGTTACGTTGATGTAGTACCGTGGAGGCAGACTCGAATCGCCTGGCTGCTGTGCAGAGCAGCTATCTCGACGCAGTTGGGGCGACTTAATGGAAGAACTTCCATCATCCACAACACCCTCCAGTTCTTCCGTCACCACCTCATCTCATCTACGCTCCGCCCTGACACAGTAGATTGATCGGGCTGCCGGCCCGGCGCACCACGCCGCCTCCCCCTCTCTAGCGGCAAGCAGGCGTGGCCCGACAGCACACAACCCCAGCCGCTGCACGACAAAGCCACAAAGTTCCGATTTGCCCAGTGTGCGATGTCATGTTTTGATTACTGGATGCTGGTGTGCCGTTCAGGCATCATCGGAGGGTGAGGAGAGTCTCGATCGGTGAGAGAGGGGAGTTGAGGGGTGATACGTAAGTCGTATAGGTACTTGGACATTCCTCTGTTTCTTATTGGGGTAGTACGAGGTGACTTGACCGTTTGTGTTTGGTCATTCTTGCCCCAAGGTGCCTCAACAGAAGTCGTGTCTGCTGTTTGCTTACGCATGTGAGACTGGGAAAGCGAAAGGATCAAGACGTTGTTCAGTTCTCTACCCTTAATCACTCATCTCGTCTGAAAGTAAGAGCCACGGAAGAATCACTCGCACACACAGCACAGAAATTGCCATTGCGAAGCTGGCCACAGGATAACCACCCCAGCACGCGACCTTTGATTACGCTGCCAGCTCGTCGCTGTCACGCCTCTGGAGTCCGCCATATCATCCTGCAATGGCACAGTCCAAGACGCTGAAGCAGCCCGTGCTCACACCTCCCAAGCTCACGCCCCCTTCGATCAACCGCCAACATTCCTACAACGTCCCCTCCAGTACCTCGCCAGTCCGCAGCTGGAGCAGCACCTGCACAACCGCCCGGAGCTTTCTCTCCCAAGTCGCTTTTCGCACAGCATCACCGCGAAGGACCACCAGCAACTACGTGGGCAGCAGCACAGAAAGCTCACCTACCGAAGCGACGCCTATGGAGAGGCGACGTAGCTGGGAGGACTGCGTGCATCAGAGGGACGGCTACATCAGCTTTCCAGACTTCGATACGCTGAAGGAGGGGCTCGTGGGTGAGAAGGAGAGGTGAACGGACTGCTTGTTCTGAAGTGGGCTGGGATCACGACAACTTCATGGACTGCATGCATGTAGGCTACGATCGTGAACGGGAGTACCACGATATGAACGCTAGACGATGGAATGGTCAGGACGAGGCCTATCGAATAACTCACGAGCCTTGGAGACGCCAGTCGGGCATGGAACGTTCATCTGGCCACTACTATCGCCGCCATAGCCACCTCGGTGTTCGCCACGAGCCCAACAACAAGGCATCCGACAGCAGATCTATAGATTGTACTGTCACGCGACAGCGCCACAACAGTGCTGTTGAATAAACTGAGCAACCGCGAACGCCCACCTCCTACCGTCACGGGTTCTCAATTTGCACGCACTATCGCCCCTCCTAGCAGTCTCGCTCTCAGCCATGGGATCAGCGGTAGACATACCCCACCGCCCAAGGAATGTGGCGATGTACGTGGGCGGGTAAACGGCGTACCAACGCCACGCAGCAAGTAAGACTGGGTGACGGCGGTGATCCACTGGCATGAGGCTCTGCTCTCCTTAGAGGCGGAAGCAGTCGAAGATTCGGCAGCTCGTAGAATGGTGGGACAGTACGACAATGACTGTCGAGGATGTTGGCATGGCCAATATCGCATCCATAGATACCTACATAGCAGCATGGTAGCAATGTACGTTAATCATACATCTATCATCCGCTTCCACGTTTCACAAGGAAGAGCTCCATGAGCTCCACTCTCCGCCGCTCGTGCATAGCCCTTGCCTTCTCCCCTCCTGATGTAGGCACACGCACCACCAAGGGCGCGAAGATCTTGGCGAGTGCATGTGCACTCTGCTCCCTGGGCGCTACAGTCGGCAGTTTTCCAGTGCCTGTTATGCGTCTGAACGGCCCAGCCAGCCGTCGTGGCGATGTAGCAGCGGGCTCGGTCTCCGGCTCTTTGGCATCGGACTTCGAGGTCTCTTGTATGAGCCTGTCAAGCATTGATGTGATCAGCACGAATGAGATGCTGTAACTCGGCGACTGGGAGAGGAGTTCTGAGATGGCCATGCGTTGCTCCTCGGTACTGGGTTCCGGCTTTGACTTTGCGTTGCCGGCGAGATAGGTCTCGATTCCCAGCCACAGACTCTCCGGAATCATACCACCTGGTATACCCTCCAAGAACAGCAGTAACAGCTGCGCAAGCACATAGAGCCTCTGCATCTTCGGTGATCCAGCCTGTATACTCCCCTCAAGCGGCCCGTCAGAGTCCAGCGCATCGCACGCATCGCTCAGTGCCTCGTTCCACTGCTCAGTGCCCTTTTCAACCCAGCAAGCCTCGTCAAACGGCCATCCAGCATGCTCTCGCCAAGGCGGCTTGCCGGAATCTTCACTGGACGTCATCTCCCACTCCGCGACAACACGCCCACTCAACTCTTCTACGACTTCAGTCAGCCTGAACAGCTCGCGCGGCGCGGAGAAACGTACGGGAGCGTCTTGCAGTGAGATCCTCGGTGTCTCGACACTGCCTTTGGTCCCCGAAGCAGCCGAAGTGCCACGAGATCGGCTCTTGCCTTCGGGAGTCTGCCGTTGAAGTCGGCGGATGCCTCCCTCTGGGATCCGCACGAGTTTGCTGATCGAGCGGCCAAGTGAGGTCTCAAGCCAAGTGCCTCGTACGGGGACGAAGTGATCACGGCCTTCTGCTACGCGGAGCACGAGGATGTCGTCCAGAGTCTCGCTGCCTTCGTTGAGAGATGTCGCGACAGAGACGTCAAAGATGCGAAGCTCGAGCTCGATCGTCGTCGTCTCACCTGGCTCCAGGCTCACAGCTTCGCTCCCTGTGCTCGAGCTACGGAGATGCTCATTGCTGACTTTCAGGTTTAGCCACTTCGGCGCAACACCGGAAGACTGCCCAGCTCCGACCGGCCGCTCGATTAGTGTGAAGCTCGCAGCCACCCGACCAGTATTGGCGATAGTCAGCGTGCGGTGCTTCGCCTGACCCCATCGAATCTCACCAAACCAGACACCTTCGAAGTTCGCCGGATCACTGTCATCATACTCTGTGTCTTCAGCGCGGTGTTTGTCCACCACTACAGTCACGTCAGGGCGGCCATCGTTTTCGGCCTTATCGAGTTCTTTGGCCACCTCAGCGTGGACTTTGGCTTTCAATTCGGGGACCACAGCATCGTATTTGAGCATGAACACTGCGTCTAGGGGTTTATGGTCTGAGGACAGGACTCGTTGGTGGGCGGTGTAGAACTCTTGAGTTAGCTCGTCCTCGAAGCCCTCCCTTGTAATCACAACGCCATCAGCGTTGTCATCGTACTCATCGTACTCACGATCACCGCCGTCAGTTTCCGGGTCGTAATCGAAGAGTATGTCATCGTCGCTTGCAGTTAGATCAGTGCCATTTGCTTTCATCTCCTCGTCCTTCTTCCGGGCATTCTCCTCTTCCTTCACCCGGGTCTCGGGTCTCGTAAGCAAGCTTATCTCTTCGGCTGCGGTACAAGATCCGGTCACACCAGGATGGCGAGCGCTTCTTGTCACTAGAATCGAAGACGCCCACGCTCCCCACATCGTACTTGTACGTGGGGAGAAACCTGATTGGTCCTTCGCACCAGCCGTCATGGAAGGCCTTGCGAGTCTTCATCTGTGCATGCAGCTCGTCGTGCGGCAACAAGCATGCAAGTGTCGTTTGCAGACTCGTCGGATCCTCGCTCGCTGATATCTCGTCAATGAGCGTTGGCGCAGTACTCGTCGTGTCCTGACTCGTCCGCCCACTCGTAGCCGAAGTAGACGCAGTATCGTTCGACTCGTCGCTCAGCCGACCTTCGACTCTCCGCTTGACAGACTCTGTCGCATTGTCGATCTCGCCATCAATCTTCCTCGCAGACCTCTGACTCAAATCGTACTCGTTCCTCGTATGCAGCATAAGCAGTCTCCTCACATCATCCCCTGGAATATCCTGCAACCTATAATTCAGATCTCCCATCCAGAAAGCAAAGTCCTCATCCCCAATCTGCTCTCCAGTCGTCTGCGTCAGATCCATAGAGTCCTTGATAGGCTCGAACCGCGTCCTGCTCAAAATCTGCGCTGCGTCCCAATTGCGTCGCTCCAGGGAAGGCTTGTCCGCGCCAGCAGCCATATGGCAATTGATGAATACCAAACGCGTAGTCTCGCCAAGTACAATCCTCGCCGTGACAGCACCCTTGTTACCCATATACCCTCCGATCCCCGTCCCAACGCTCGTAGTACTCACACTCCGCACCTCGCTCGCCACCTCTGGCGCAGCATAGATCAGCAGCAACAGCCCCAACAGCTGCTGCTCAGCAACAAGCACATACCCCTCCGGCAGCCCCTCCTTCACAGCCTCTTTCCACCGAAGAGCCACAGAAGGGTCCGTATACGGTCTCAGCGCCTCCGTGAACGAGGTAATATCCACCACCTCCTGCAGCCCTAGCACATACAGCCCTACCTCTCCCTTGCCCGGGACTACGCCAACATCCCCCTTCGGCATCGTGCCAGCCTTCTTCTCGAACCGAGCTTCCTGCTCCGCTGGCCCTTCACGGTCTTCCAGCCGCTCCTTCGATGCGTCGCCTAAGCTGAGCCCGGCGAACTCTGACGTAACGCCCTTGCCCTCTATGAACCATCCTGCCACGTCTTTCTCGGTGCCTTTGAAAGCTGCTGTGTTCCAGGTGCCGAGTTTGAGACGCACGTGCTTAGGTCGAACGTACTCTGCCCTCCTCGCATGCACGGCTTGGGAGAGGGATTGGAGAGGCGCTTCCAGATCCTCCTCTGATGGCGTGGGAGCGGGGAAGTGGCCAGGCACATTCTGCATAAGACTGCTAGCGGAAATCGTGGAAATCGTGCTTGCCGGGCGGGGGGAGGTGGCGGTGTTTAGAGCCATGGCGGGGCACGTGAGGGGCGGGGGTGGGAGCTTGGAAGGGTGGGTGTTATCGGTACATGGTGAGTATGCTGCTCGCCGGATGAGGTTCAGCCAGCAAAGAGTCGTCCATCGACATGGTTGGGGCGGTGCTGCTGCGGTGTGTGCATGACAGCGGGCGATATTTCGTAGCGTTGACGTAGCAAAGACGTTCACTACGCGGGCCAGGCGCGATGTGCACAGGGGTCTTTGGTGATCGACACCATGGCACGCCTGGGCACGTCTTGGGTTGATGAAGCTCACATGAGGGAAGAGGTGAGCATTGTAAGATTGAAGCTTTTCCGTTCGACTATCAAGACAGTCTATATAATACACTACACTACACACTCCCCACCATCCCCGAAGCCGAACAGCAAACGCCACCTCGCTAAGCAAATGCAAGTCGAGAGCGGAGAATGGCGGGTTGCCCTTTGTGGAGCCATGCTGTACACCGTGCTCTTCAGTCCACCTCGTTAGTGCCCTAGAAGCCCATGCCTCCCATGCCGCCACCCATGCCACCCATACCGCCCATGCCACCACCCATAGGCGGTGCCTCCTTCTCCGGTGCCTCGACGATGGCCACCTCAGTCGTACCGAGTAGTGATGCAACTCCAGATGCGTCCATTAATCCTGTTCGCACAACCTTGAAAGGATCCAGGATACCGGAAGCAATCATGTCGACGTACTCGCCCTTCGAGCTGTCGAAACCCTTGTTGAAGTCGCTTCCGAACTCGTCCATGAGCTTACCAACGACAACCGAGCCCTCAGCACCGGCGTTCTCGACGATAATTCGGGCTGGCTTCGTGATAGCTGACTTGACGATTGCAACACCGAGCTGCTGGTCGAAGTTCGCAGTCTTGATGGAGCCAAGGGCGTTGGCAGCAGCCTTGAGCAGAGCGGTGCCACCGCCGGGGAGGATGCCCTCCTCTACTGCAGCGCGTGTAGCGTTCAGTGCATCGACCATGCGGTCCTTCTTCTCGCTCACCTCGACCTCAGACGAACCACCGACCTTAATGACTGCCACGCCGCCTGAGAGCTTGGCAAGACGCTCTTGCAGCTTCTCCTTCTCGTACTCGCTGGTCGTTGGGTCAGCCATGACGCCACGGATCTGCTCGCATCGATCGGTGACGCGGTCCTTGCTCCCCTCGCCGTTGAGGAGCACAGTGTCCTCCTTCGTGATGGTGATGGAGCCAGTGGAGCCGAGCATCTCGGGTGTAGCCTTCTCTAGCTTGATGTCAAGCTCGTCCGTGAACACAGTACCGTTCGTAAGCACAGCCAGATCACCGAGAATGCTCTTCCTGTTGTCGCCGAAGCCGGGTGCCTTCACAGCAACTACCTGCAGCTGGCCGCGCAGCTTGTTCAAAATGCACACAGCCAGCGCCTCACCATCGATGTCCTCAGCAATGATGACCAGCGGCCGTCTCAGCTGCTGCGAAGCCTCAAGAGCCGGCACAATGTCCTGCACAGCCGAAATCTTCTTCTCTGACAGCAAGATCAACGGCTTCTCGAATTCCACCTTCTGCGACTTGGTGTCCGTAATAAAGTAAGGCGAGATGTACCCGCGGTCGAACTTCATGCCCTCAGTCACCTCAAGCTCATCCTCAATCGTCTTTCCCTCCTTCACAGTGATGACGCCCTCCTTGCCAACCTTCTCCATGGCCTTTGCCAGGAGAGCGCCGATGTGCTCGTCACCGTTCGCGGAGATGGTAGCCACCTGGCCGATCTCAGCAGACGTTGTGATGTCCCTCTTGTTCTTCTCCAAGTACTTGATCACGGCCTCGACAGCTGCTTGTGTCCCTCTGCGCAGATCCATCGGGTTGCATCCGGCGGCAACGTTCTTCACGGTCTCGGAGAAGATCGCACGGGCAAGCACTGTCGCTGTCGTGGTACCATCACCAGCGACCTCGTTCGTCTTGGAGGCGACATCCTGGAGAAGACGAGCACCGAGGTTCTCGAACTTGTCCTTCAGCGTGATA